>JAVLUX010000018.1:7480000-7707500 GCA_032164185.1 Moxostoma hubbsi
GACAGATAGATAGATAGATAGATAGATAGATAGATAGATAGATAGATAGATAGAAAGACTGTCAGATAGATAGATAGATAGATAGATAGATAGATAGATAGATAGATAGATAGATAGATAGATAGATAGATAGATAGATGCTGTTTCATACCCTTACAAAATAGAATTTGCCATGCATTATTTTCAAAATGTAAAAAAAATTACACACACATATTACAAACTGTGGACATTTACAAAGTATCCAATACGATTGCAAAGAATGGCTATCACACATGAAACACCCCCTCTCTAAGACAATATTTTCTCTGCCTGGAGCACAATTTTTGATGGTATTCCTTCACTTTATGAAAAACGGCTATTATAACTGCGGTTTAAATTGATAAGAAATGTATCCACAAGATGACTGTATTTGACTGAAAATGCTGCAGCCATGGGAAATATGACCAAACCATCCATGACACACTTCTGAAATGTTAGATCATCAGCCCTACCGAATGAATGTTAAATCATCTATCCTGACCGACAATGCCAGGAATGTTAGCTCCAGTCTCCCACAAGACATCTCTCTTTGTCAGAAGATATCCAAAAAGCAGAGTTATATAAAGAATATAAAGAAATGTGAAAATATATAAGAAAATAATATGAAAGAAATAAAGAATCAAATGAAGTACAAGAAAAATTTATGTTTGCACTCATATAAAAAATTTTGATCCCTCAGTTATAAAAGAAAAACACCCACATCAACCACAACTGACTCCACGTTTTGTCAAAGGAGCGTTCAATGGCAGGATATATAAAAAGCACAGATCTATTCAGAGGAGACACACTGGATGTGATGACATATCATGCTTTCTCTCCCAATCAGTCATTTGTGGGTGTTGCTCACACGAGAATGTTGTTGGAAGAGATAAACAATGTGTCAGAATGTCACACTTTTCATGTCCAAAGGCCATATCCCTTACGCTTTGTCATACAATATTTAATTTGTTGTGTGACCTTTTGTGCCCACACTCGAGCTAAAAACATTGCAACAAAAGAATTCTCTTTCCACAGTAAAAGCTACAGACTGATCACACACTTCATGTCACAATCCGCACCCTATCCACTCTAAATAGCATTCGAGATTAGAATTAGGGTGCCCCAAATCATTGTATGTTGCAATGAGTGTCCCAAAGTTGCCCTGATGGTCTACTATTTCCAGAATGGTTTGCTTCAGAACTACAATTGTCATACGTGGAAAAACTAAAAACATGGTGATGAAACAAATGCTGCATCATAAATTCATAACATAAAATCAACATTAAACGTTACGTTAATTTGGTTGAATGCTGTGAAGAGAAACTAATTTCTCTCTGTAGGAGGAAGATGCTGATCAGCTCATTAAATTGCGAATGATCCAGCGGCTCCATTTATGTTTTATTATTATCCAGTGATCAGAAAAGTTTATGAGTGATAAATAATCCTCATTTTAACATCATGCATTCTTTTATGTCCATCTACTGTATTTGTACTGCTTATTGTGGATGCTTTTGTATAAAGGAATAGTTCACTCAAATTGAAAATTCTCTCATCATTTACAAATTAAGATTTTTAAAAGAATATTTCAGCTCTGTAGGTCCTAACAGTGAATGGGTGCCAACATTTTGAAGCTCCAAATATCACATAAAGCAGTAAAAAAGTAATCCATTAGACTAATAGTTAAGTATATATCTTCAGAAGTGATATGATAAGTGTGGGTGAGAAACAAATGAATATTTTAGACCATTTTTACTATAAATTCTCCTTCCTGCCCAGTAAGTGGCGATATACACAATGAATACAAATTGCCAAAATCAAAAAAGGAAGATTCAGAAAGTGAAACTGGAGATTGATAGTAAAAAAAAAGACTTAAATATTGATATGTTTCTCAACCAAACATATTAATATTAAGATTCAACTTTATTGTCATTGTGCAGAGCCAATGAAATTGAGTTATTTTCGCATATCCCAACTAAGCTGGGGTCAGAGTGCAGGGTCAGCCATGAAACAGCGCCCCTGGAGCAGATAGGGCCAAGGGACTTGCTCAAGGGCTCAACAGTGGTATCTTGACGGTGCTGGGGCTTGCACCCCTGACCTTTCGTCAGTAACCCAGAGCCTTAACCACTAAGCCACCATATTGCTTCTGAAGTTGACAGGTTGGGGTACGATGACAGGATGCATGTAACAATCCGACTGAGGGGTCATTGGTTTCAGGATGCGATTTAATGATGTGATAGTATGTCCAAATACTTGCACACTATTTTGCTAAACATTAGACACTTTTCCATCACAAAAAGAGTACACACTTTGAGGGCATAGTATAAGTAGGCAAATTGGGATGCAGAAACAGTGAATTCGGTAACAGTAGTTTGAAAGTTCTGCTGCTGCCGAAGCTGGAAGTGCCGTTGAGGTTAAATGTGGAATATTTGCTGTACACCTTTTTTTTTAACTACACACACACACACTCATAAAGTGCCAACCTACATTTTATTGCTGAGTTTGTCATATTTACAACTCTGTCTGTGTACTTACAGATGACACTTGGAGCAGCTGTGTTGAACTCAAATCACAGAAGAACTGCATTAAAGAGAGTTTTGCTTGTTCCAGATGAGGATGATAATAAAGCCAACGTTACTGACTGTAAACAAACTGCAAACACTGCGAACAGAAAATTTTTAGCATATTTGTTGAACACTTGACATGCTTAATAGATGTCCAGACGTTTTTGCGGATAACACAACACAATTTGGAAATAGCTCTCTTTTTCTCTCACTTTTTTACCTCAGAAAAGATGAAGCTTTTTGCATTTATGTGGTTGATTTGTTAAGGTGTTAGCATGAGATGTTTACAATGGTGCAATTTTGAATTTTGCACTGACTGAGTAAAACCCAATGAAAGACCACCAGTTCTGATAAAAATACAGGTCTTGGCTGGTGTTAAATAAACATTTGCTCACCATGAACCATATAGCAAATGTACTGCTTTGTCAGATTAGCTTAAATTGTCTCATAATACTCTAATTTATTTTATATTGTAACCACAAAAAATAGACACTATTTTAAATTGTGTATTTTAGCTGTGTGTATCTTGTATACCTAATATTTATTTGAATTATTCCAACAAGAATTTATTAATTAATTATCCATTACATTTTTTCCAGATAATATATGAATTTAGTGTTGATCGTTTTTAAAAGATTGATCACCGTGGCCAAAGATATGTTGGTGCTTTTTATAAAGAAACCTGTAGGAAAGGTGTAGGCCTACATCAAAATATCAATATTTAGGATCCAGAATGCACCATAGTAAAGATAATATACAGTTAAACTGGCTGTACTTTGTAAATAGAAGAATGTAAAGAAGGGGAAATGGATATAAGTTTTATTTTGTGTGTTCTAAGGCAAGTATCCTGTGTTTGACTGACAGTTTGCATGGGAAACTCTTATTATAAAAGGTCTTATTATGTTACATTATGTTATGTTACTTTGTTTATGTGTGTTTGCCCATGATATCACTTTAAAGATATGTCAGTTTTAGAGGTCGACCGATAGTGGATTTTGCTGGTATGATAACTAAGGTGACGGAAAAGGCTGGTAACCGATTAATTGGCCGATAGTTTACTGAACGATTTATTGAATGTAAAAACAAATTTTCTTAGTCTTTCATTGTTGTGATGGGCAAAGGCATAGCGGCAACAAGAGTCCAAAATTAAAAAAAATAATTTCGTGAGGAACATGGAGGAATAATAAAAAAAAAACAATCAGCAACTAGCGACAAAGATACCCGTAACCAATAGTTCCAAACAGCAACTATCAGCACTGATTATTTGGTGAAACCGATATATCGGTCGATCTCTAGTCAGTTTACATCTTTTGACTGCTATTTTAAAAAATCAGTGTTTAGGATATCCATGTATTCTGCAGAGTCCATGCTCCACATTGCATAAGTAAATGCACTACAGCGCTGGCATTGTCTCTATGAAGATGGATTGTTTGTTGAATGGTATAGTCACTAACAGACCAAGCAAATGTGATGCAATTCAATTGTTATTTATATCAAAGAAAAGAAATGGATGCTGTTGGTCATGAGGCTTTGCAATTAAACATCCTTAAATTAAAACAGAGGAACGCAGCTCTGTGCTGTGAGGAAACCTCATTGTTTTCTGAATCTTGCAGATTACATTTTCTTAGTTCAGTGTTTATGGTCTCATTTATCATTAAAAAAAAAAAAAAAAACCTACAGCAAATAGTTGAAAATTATTCATAAAATGATTCATAGCAAATAGTTATTCGTCAGTGTGTGCTTTTCAAGCATGCCAGAGAAAAATAATAAATGTTTTAATACGTTGTCTCTTGTTTTCTTGTCTCGTCTTACTCATCTTAATGTATATATAATATGTATATATATATATATATATATATATATATATATATATATATATATATATATATATATATACACTAACCGGCCACTTTATTAGGTACATCTGTGTATCTACTTATTCATGCGATTATCTAATCAGCAGATCATGTGGCAGTAGTGTAATGTCTAAAATCATGCAGATATGGGTCAGGAGCTTCAGTTCATGTTCACGTCAACCATCAGAATGGAGAAAAAATGTGATCTCAGTGATATATACTGTGACATGATTATTGGTGCCAGCCAGGCTGGTTTGAGTATTTCTGTAACTGCTGATCTTCTGGGATTTTCACGCACAACAGTCTCTAGAGTATATAGAGAATTGTGCTAAAAACAAAAAACAACCAATGAACGGCAGTTCTGTAGACGAAAACACCTTGTTGATGAGAGAGGTCAACGGAGAATGGCCAGACTGGTTCGAGCTGACAGAAAGGCTACGGTAAATGTGTACAATTGTAGTGAGCAGAATACCATCTCAGAATGGACAACTCGTCGAACCTTGAGGCGGATGGGATACAACAGCAGAAGACCGCGTTGGGTTCCACTTCTGTCAGCCAAGAACAGAAAACTGAGGCTACTGTTGGGAGTCTAAACTGTATTTTTCCTATTGACACACTAAAGCTGAAGATATAAATAACCATCATAAGACAAATGCTTTTGTGAAACATCTTAAGTGCCTAAAAATTTGCACAGTACTGTATATATATATATATATATATATATATATATATATATATATATATAAATCATATAGTTCTCTTTTATGACTATTACTTTTTATAGTGAATGCTAAAACACAAGGGTCCATGTTCTCATGCATCTTACAAAAGTAGACCCATACTGCATTGTCGCATGCAATGCACAAATCACTTTACTAAGATATAAATATTAATGTGTAGTAAAGATAATCATTCTGCTCTATTTACTTAAGAGCCTGAATCACGTGTGACAGTGTAGAGATAAAAACATTACGATGGTGCAAGTACAGTGGATTTTATTAGCATTTATTTTATTTTTATTTTTTTTTACAACATATGACCTCTCTTCTTGTTATAATATATAGTCTTCTTCTCTGTGTTGAAACCATTGGGGAACTAGTCTATTGCCAGCACATCTCACTCAGTGTATGTCCAACTCAAGTCAGAACTCCTAAACACTATTTTTTAATTTATTTAATTTAATTGCCCAATTGTCACACATTTCTGCATATATACAGTGAAATTATTTATTTTTCACATATCCCAGCTATGCTGGGGTCAGAGTGCAGGGTCAGCCATGATTCAGCACCCCTGGAGCAGATAGGATCAAGGGCCTTGCTCAAGGGCCACACAGTGGTGTCTTGGCGGTGCTGGGGCTTGAACCCCCAACCTTCTGGTCAGTAATCCAGAGCCTTAACCGCTGAGCCACCACTGCCCTAATGGCAACTGATTATGAGGGAATAAGAGTTGAAACACAAACAGCTGCTACCGAAAGACTGAAAGACTCCACAGTGTATACATTCAGCAGGCGCAAATCATCAGCTGTTTGCACATCAGTCCTGCTGTGCACTTACAATCAGCAGAAATATGGAGTTATCATAGTGACACATTTTGTGGTCAAGTTGTTTTTTGGGGAAGGAAATAGAATAAAAGACTAGAAATTAAGTATTTCCATTGCATTAAGTTTGAGACTCTACAAATGTCTGATATTAGTGAAGACATATATTAAGGTCACTCCTGTTATGCAGTACCTTTTAAACTCTGTATGTGTTTGTCTTTTAATTTAATGTCATTTAAGGAGGTAAATTCTCAAAAAGGGTATGCAAGACTATCAGAAATGTATAACTTGATTATTTACACAATGGCAAGAAATTTAACAGGATGGAACCTAACAGACTGGAAATAAACAGCAATATATATATATATATATATATATATATATATATATATATATATATATATATATATATATATAGCATTTATTTCAATATTTTTTTCAACCAAATTTGAAATTTTTATGACATCATACCAATTTCCATACATTCATCAAACAGGATGACATTTTTTAGAGTTGCACAAACTAACTACCACCAACACATCACATAATTCATACATCTTTATTCTTTAAAAATCGTTTTATACATGCATGATGGGGACATGAAAATCTACTGCAAAGTAGGAATAACCCTTTACATATCAGTCTAGTCTACTGTCAAAAGGACCAAAGGAGCATCATCAGTATAGATTAAAATCTACAGGATAATCAGGATCAGAATGTAATGTTTATTTTTTAATTTTTTAGTAGTGTTTAATCTGTAGTGTTTAATGCACATTTATAAAGTGCAGTTTCCCATATACGTTTGGGTTTAAGCTTTGTTATTAGACCCAATAGTGATCAATAGTTCAGTCAATTTATTGCTTGATTTTGGTTATTTTAATCTGTTGTCTATGATTGGCTGTTATTGACAAACACTGCCACCTTGTGGTTTAAGCATTGTCATACACTCAATCCATGACTTTGCTCTTAGACATATTCAATTATTTAAAATTGAGAACCCTGAATGCATATATAGTAGTTTAACACTTTTTTGCCTCTAAATGCTGGTCATATTCAAACTAATTCAATATTGGTACATTATAGCCTAATTAAAGGGATCATTCACAGAAAAATTTAATTCTGTCATAATTTGATCAGGCGCATGTTGTTCCAACCTTGAGTTACTTAATTTGATCTATATTACTGTTTTTTCTGTTGAAGCATAATAATCTGTAAAGCTGCTTTGCAATGATGTGTGTTGCACGGAATGTGCTAATTTATCACTAGTCTCGATTAGATTGCTTTAGAAGACATGAAATAAACCACTAGCAATATGGATTACTTTTATGCTGTCTTTGCTTTTATGAGCTAAAAACTTTCAGTCGCCGTTCACTTCCATCTTATTGACCAACAGAGATGAGATATTCTTCTTAAACTCTTCGTTTGTGTTCTTCAGAAAAACGAAAGTCATACACAATTGGGATGGCATGAAGGTGAGTAAATGATGAGAGAACTTTCATTTTAGGGCGAGCTATTCCTTTAAGCCACGCCACCACAGCTTTCGGACGCAGTCGCTCCGTCTCTCGGACGTGTCTTGAAGGTAACCGCCAGATTGTCGAAAGTTTCGCGAGATGCGCAAGCGTCGTTCATACTGTGTTTATTTGGAGTCGTTCATAACCCCTATACCAACCCCTAAACCCAAATTTTGTCATAAGATTAATCATACCACTATATCTAACTCCAAACAACCTATAATTAGTAATAGCGAATTAGACTCTCGCGATCCTTAGGCTGCTGGGGTTACCTTCTAGACCCAGCCCACGCTCCATCGCTCTCTCAGGGCGGAAGTTGTCATATCAAACGTTTCCTACTTCCTGCGTCAAAACATTCCGGTGTTTCTATGCGGCGGTGGGCTTTAACGGCGCTTTCTCGAGCTGTGTGAGTGATTATGGCTGCGAACAGCAGCACCGGTTCGTCCACCGAGCCTCCGGGACTGGAGACCCAGCGGCGGGAGATAGACAACCTCAACCAGAACCATCAACTCCGGGCCGGGGACAGTTGGTGAGAGAAACTTCAGCCCCAAAATAATAAACAAACAACCAAACAAGAGTAAACTATAACAACGACGGGAGCTTTCATGAGTGACGTTAGTGATTTAACACTATAAATCTGACAAATGTATTATTATTTGTGGGTTTGAAGTTCATTAGCAGCCTTGCCAATGTGAAATAGAGTTCAAAATGATTTGGAGAAATGAAATAATTGAGTAAAATAAGCACACAGGTGGTGGTTCAGGACCAATAGATGTGTTTGCCTGCTTAATTAATGCTTTTTAAGTCAGTTTAAGCATCATAAAGTTTTGACAGTTTGTTTGTCTAGTCACATTCCAAAATCCCCTACAGTACCTGCTTTAAAGTGTCTTTTTATGTCTATTTTCATTGCACAGATTTGCACATGACATGATTTTATTGTGTCTTAGTTATAAAATAGCATACATTTCTGATAAGTTTAATTTACACAATTGGAAGGTGTGTCATGTTCTGTGACGAGTTACTTTCGGTTTGTGTTAGTTCCTTGGACAGGAAAGGCAGTGCTGATTTAAATTCCTTTCCTTATTTTAAGGCAGTTGACAGGCATCTGGTGTCTTAATGCATGTCTATCCCTGACACCCAGCGCAGTTTACATTAAACAGATTTATGCTAAAGCTCATTATCTTTAAAGAACACAAAGTTCGACTGACCAGTAATCTTTTACATCAGGTCAAGATGGCAAAATAGTTAGTGGAGGTATATGACAAGTAACGATATACCAATATCGATTAAGTGGGCGATATTTGATATTTTTGGTTTGGTAACGCTATCCAAAAAACAGAAGCAGTCATTCCACCTAGTGTCAGTTTCAAAATATACTGGATGCCTTTGTAATAGATTTGCAATCTCATTTGCTGACTGTCATGGCAAATATCAGAATTATATTGACCTTTTTTTATCTGCATTACATTACATTAACCATCAGTGACACCTTGATTACCTTTATTGCAGGTATTTGTTGGACAAAAGATGGTTTGAGCAATGGAAAGAGTATGTGGAGACTGGGGACCAAAATTCCTCCTCTTATCCTGGGAAGATTGATAACACAGAACTCTTTGAGGGTGATTGAGTCTAGTTCTAATGATTCAATGCACAAGAATGTTTGCAATTTGCCCAATAAAACCTTGAATGTCTGTATAACATGTCTCTTCGTTGAGCACATTAATCTGTCCATACATAATTTTAAACTCTGTGGGTTCAGAAGCTGTTGTAAGTTATTTAATGTGCATTCTGCAGATCTGGATTCCTACCATCTGAAAGAGAGGTTGGTGGAAAATGAGGACTTTGTCCTGGTCCCAGCTGAAGCCTGGCACAAACTGTTGTTGTGGTATGACATGATGGACGGTCAGCCTCCATTGGAGAGAAAGGTATTGATAACCAGACTGCTGACTATTGAACATTCTGCATTCATGTTAATAAATATTAAGCTGTTGAGTTCCAAAGTCCAGTGTTTTAACTTAACACTTGTATGAAAATTAATAGAAAACATGAAGATATATGTCAGGGGTGTTTAAAGTTCCAAGAGGTCCATTTTCTGAAATTCTTTCCCAGCAAAGGTCCAAACAAACAGCAGCTAATATGTTGTTTGGCTATGAAATTAAACAAGCAATTTGAAGTACTGGAAAATTCTCACTGTAAATGTTCAAGATGGCAGCCATAACAGTAAATAATACATACTAAATAGTCAAAATTGTCTCTCCAAGACTGCTGCTTTGTTCTGGACCAAGTCAAAGTTGTAGTTTATTCTATACTGTATAGAAAATAATTGTAAAATACCATCAGTCTTATGGAGACTGTTTTGCATATTTTATGTTTTACTATTTCTTACCATTTTCTAATTTAACTATTATTCATATACATTTTATTGATATATATGTGCGTGTGTGTGTGCATATTAGAGCTGTCAACGTGTTAATGCATGCGATTAATTTACACATTTATTAACACAAATTTTTCTTGGTCGCGTTTAAAGCATTTGCCGTTAATAAAGCATAAACCAGCATAAACACTGATAGGAAGGGCGAAACCTTTGCAGTGTATCCGCTTGTAAGCACACACCACAAACGCACACAGCACTGATTCAGTGTCAGCGCTAAAATTATGAGGGAAAGGGCTCATAATGCTATTTGATATACAAAAAAAGTCCATATGGGACATGTGATAGAATGTAAGTATTTTTCAGCCTAAGTAAGGCTCATTTTATTTACCAAAGAAGCACGGCAAGTCTTAACTATCGCCATAACGCAGAATGAGACGTTTTTATCTGCAAGCGCTTTTCATGTGGAGTTCAAATTTATATTTTACAGACACTAGTATAGAGTGGTTATCTGAGTTACCGTAGTCAGCTCGAACCAGTCTGTCTATTCTTCATTGACCTCTCTCATCAACAAAGCATTTCCGTCTGCAGAACTGAGCTCACTGGATGTTTTTGGCAACCTTCTGTGTAAACTCTAGAGACTGTTGTGCGTGAAAATCCCAGGAGATCAGCAGTTACAGAAATTCTCAAACCATGGGCCAAATCACTGAAATATAATTTTTCCCTATTCCGATGGTTGATGTGAATATTAACTGAAGCTCCTGGCCCGTATCTGAATGATTTTATGCATTGCACCGCTGCCAGACGATTGGCTGATTAGATAATCGCATGATTAAGTCGGTGCACAGGTGTTCCTTATAAAGTGCTCAGTGAGTGTATTTATGCAGTATATGTCTCTGTGTTGCTTCTAAAGTTTACAGATGACACTAGTTATTTGTTATCAAAGTTTAATTAATTGAGAATAATGTGAAAATCTCCTTTTCAGGTCATTGACCTTCCCAGCACTGTTAAAGTCGAGGTCTACCCTGTGGAGATCTACCTCTGTCTTTCTAGCAACTTGGATGATACTTTTCAGGCACGGTTCAGTCGGGCAGACAAGATTCGTGAGTATTGGCTTATAATGTATACAGTGGCCCAAAGTTTTTTGACATTTAAGCCATGCTTTTAAATGCATTACATTTATTGCATTAAGTACATTTCATGAAGATTAAAAAAATGATCTCTCAAACAAGCCTACAGTAGCTTTCAAACATCATACCGTAATTTCTGCTCATAGCTACTGAAATCTATAATCAATCATTTATGCCTGATAAAGCAGTCTATACATGTTTTCTATGAGGTGAAGTATCAGGGTTTAGATGCTATCCAATTCTGGATTGCTGTTTGATATACCAAATGTTATTTTAAAGGATCTCTTTTATGTTTGCCATGTAATTATGGTTTGAAAAACAAAGGCTGGGCCCTTCGGTAAGACTGAGCTTCAGATATCTATCTGGTAGGTGTGTAAATGTCTAATGTGTCTGTGTTTGACAGATGCCATACATCAGAAGATACGGCAGCAGTTTGAAGTGTCAGATACTGCTGAAAGCCGAATGTGGATGAGGAGTACAGATGCAAGCTCTGAGAGGCTACGCAACCTTAACATGACTGTACTGGATGCCTGTCTCAGCTCCGGCATGGTAAAAACACACCACAGTGGGGAGAGACCCCCCACACCCTCCTCCAAATAATAGGTCCTATCTAAATTCCGTACAAAACAGAACAAATTAAAATTTGAATGTTAATAAAAATAGGTATACTGTACATCAGTCAAAGCGGTTATGGAATTAATCTTCTACTGATGCGCAAGTTATAAATGTCCAACTCAAATTGAAATAAGAACCGTTAAAGTGTCACAAGCATAAAGTACAACTTTAGGCTACGTAACACGGTCTAAACAGTCTCTGAAACTGTTACTGTGTTTATTTAAGTGTACTTCAGACCTGTGAGACTTCAATCAGGCAGTTCAGTTACAAGTTGTTTGTTCAAATGACAATGTGCAGTTAAAGTGGGTTTTGTTGTAAGCAGTGAAATTGTATAAATGAATGAATTAAATTTCACATAAAATAATATAAATGTTAGTACATTTCTCGTTTAATATTTGTATTTAATATAGGTTAGGATCAATTATTGGATTGCATTTATGCCTCTAAAAATATTTGTATATTTGTTAAAAGAATTGTATTAAATAAACGGGCTGCTGAGTGCAGTAAATGCAATAATCATTTTCCAAATAATTCTTCCTTGAAGGTAATAATAATAATTCCTTGCATATTATATAGCGCTTCTTCTAGGCACTCAAAGCAATCCACGTAGTATAAGGGAATCTCCTCAACCACAACCAGTGCGCAGCATCCACCTGGATGATGCAACATTAACCAGAATGCCGACCACACACTGGCTATTGGTGGAGAAGAGAGTAGAGTGATGTAGCCAATTCAGGAATGGAGTTTATTAGGAGGCCATGATAGATAGGGGCCAATAGGGGGAATTTGGTCAGGACACCTGTTATGTCCCTGCTCTTTACGAGAGGTGCCCTGGGATTTTTAATGGCCACAGAGAGTCAGGACCTCGGTTTAACGTTTCATCTGAAAGACGGATGGTAGTGAAAGAATCATAAAGTCCTGATTCCTTAAAAGAACTGGTTCGTAAGAATCATTTGTTCATGACTCGGACTACATTGGTCACGGTGTTTGTTTGCTTTTTTGCGCACAACCATGCAGTAATGCAGACAATAAAACAATTGTCTTTGTTTTATTTTACAGGACTTGGCCCTTAGTTTATTTCATTTGATTCAGACTGCAAACTCACTACACTGGTCAAATTTGAGGTGTTTTTAGCCATGGCAGCAAACAATGCCACACACCTCTCATTCATATGCACAAGTCAAATATGGTCATTTATCATATTATGTAAGCGTTTAGTGACGTTTATTGTTGTAAGCACTGCCAGCAACCTCACCCATCAGGTTAGGAACATGGACAATGTTTGTTATTTTGATTGGTTGTGTTCTAACATGCTCTGCTCACTCTGCAGACAGTGATAATGGAGATCAGGAATGCAGATGGTACGTGGCCCACATCCAGGCCTCAGATCATGTGAGTGTGGAGACAATAGCTTTCCTTTCTTATGAACTAGCAAAAGTTTCCTTTTCGGTTTTTGTTTAGGCAAATGGAAAGTCACGTGTCTAGAGCACAAAACACTCAAAAACTTCCGTATAAACTTTGTGTAATACATCATTTAGTGTCACTTATAAATTATTTTGTGTTTAAAGGATAAATTAAGTGCATTGTTTGATGTACATAAAGATTGCATGAAACCTGATCTGAGTGTTCACACTGAATTCGCATTGCAAAATATCAGATACCTGTCTGATAGGGCTGCACAATTCATCAAAAAAGTAATCGAGATTACTATTACAGCTGACAAGTACAGCATTCCATTTAGGTGTACTCGCCTTGTGCCACAATTTTGTGAGCCGTTGTGTGCATTAATGCAAAGGCAAATCTAACACGTTTAAATTAGTCTGAAGGCATATCAGTAATCCTCACGATCTTAATTATACTTTGTACAATTTATAAAAAATGTGACTTTTTGTTTTCCATGCAATTAAAATATTAAAGTAATTCTGTAACACAGTTCACAAGTTGTTTTGATGCATAGCCTACATAAAGAATTGTGTCCAAAACTGTCATCCAAAAGCAGATCTTTTTCACAAAGGTTTCAAACACAGTCAGTCATGGTGTAACGGGTTCAGGATGGGCATAGAGGAGGTGGGAACCGGCAGAACAGTCAACATAACTTTAATGATGGAACTGAACTTAAAACAACATAAAACAAACACACACACACACACACACAGAGCAACTGCATGTCTCTCTCTCTCTCTCTCTTGAACTGGCGTCTCCGGCTCCCCTTTATCTCTCTCTCTCTCTCTCACTGATTACAAGACTCAGCACTGGCCGTGCACCCTCGCGGCTCGGCCACGCCCTCCTCCTCATCACTCATGGTTTTATTAAATATCTGGATATGTGGGAATTAATGTGGTATTCTATGTCTCCAGGCGGAGCTCTGCTGATGATCAGGACTCGTATCGAGGTCCTCCGGGAGTGTGTGGCCTTACAAACCTCGGCAACACCTGCTTCATGAATTCGGCCTTACAGGTCAGAGGTCACAAAATGATGTTTAAGGAAAAGATTATGCTGTTTTGGTCAACCGATTGGAATATAATTTGGTATCACTTTACTATAAGGTTCCATTTGTTAACATTAGTTAACAACAATAGTTACCATGAACTACCAATTAAATATACTTTTACAACATTTATTAATCTTGGTTAATGTTAATTTAAAAATATAGTAATACATTTTTAAAATCAAAAGCTGTGTTTGCTAACATTAGTTAATGCACTATGAACTAACAATTAACAATTGTATTTTTATTAACTAATATTAACAAAGATTAATAAATGCTGTAAACAATATATTGTTAATTGTTTTTTCATAATACCTAATGATGTAACTAATGCTAATGAATGGAACCTTATTGTAAAGTGTCACCTATAATTTTATGTTTGGTGAATACTGTTCCTGTAAATATATATTCTTTGTTGGCATTCCGTATCATGTTTATTTATTATAAAGCACTTTTAAAATGAAATATTCTCTTTTTTGGGGGGATCCATTATATTGCAGTGTCTGAGTAACACACCACCGCTGACTGAATACTTCCTAAAGAGCTTGTATCTGGAGGAACTGAACTTCTCCAACCCTCTGGGCATGAAGGGTGAAATTGCGGAAGCCTACGCCGATGTCATCAAACAGATGTGGTCAGGGAGGCACTATTCTGTGGTTCCCCGTGTCTTTAAGGTAATGTAAATTGTTGTGATCCATTTTTTTGTTTGGAGGTGGAAAATACTTGATGACAATAGAGCTGGTTTAAGTTTTTAAAAATGCTGTTTACATTTATAACAACGCTTAAAGTGATAGTTCACCCAAAAATTAAAGTTGTCATTATTTACTCACACTCATGTTTTTCCAAACACATATGACTTCCTTTTTTCCATAAAAAAAACCCAAAAACAACAAGGAGATGTTTGGCAGAATGTCAGCCTCAGTCACCATTCACTTTCATTGTATGTATGAAGATCCCATGCAAGTGAAGAGTGACTGAGTCTAACATTCTGCCTAACATCTTCTGGATTCCATGGTAGAAAGTCACCCAGGTTTGGAACAAAATGAGGGTGAGTAAATTATTACAACTTTAATTTTTGGGTGAATTATTCTTTTAGATAAACAAGGATATCAAGATTCTTGTTGATGCTGGCATCGTGACTGTTAGCACACATATCAGTGGTGCTCGTGTGGCATTTATTTCATATGAATAAAAAAAATGTTCTTGATATTTTTACTTGTTCCCCCTTAACAATGACCAACATTTCTTGCGTCTGTATGCAGACTAAGGTTGGCCACTTTGCATCACAGTTTCTGGGATACCAGCAACATGACTCTCAGGAGCTGCTGTCCTTTCTGCTGGATGGTCTTCATGAAGACCTTAACCGAGTCAAGAAGAAGGAGTATATTGAACTCAGGGATGCAGACGGTAGACCTGACCAGGTGACTACACAACTCCAGATACTTTTCCAAACATACAAACTGTAATACATTCTTTACATTCTCAAATTTCCTGTGTAATCGACATCCATCTAGAGTGATCCGATCATAAGTGGTCAGCTGAAACGCCTGGTATTGCATGCTGAAATGCATGTTCTTTGATCAGTTATTGGGTGGACTACATACAGTACATTGCTCACTATGCCACCGTGTAACGGCAAAAAAGAAGCTGAAAAAAAAGTTGCTACACCATTTATTCATTTAGCTGATATTTTTATCCAAAGCAAATTATCTGTCACTACATATGAAATACTGAAGATATGCTTTATGCATACTATGAAGTCTTTATATATATATATATATATATATATATATATATATATATATATATATAAAAACTTTTCCTATTTTTTCAATCAAAAGTTTATGTTCTCTTAGAGCAGCACGTAATCGTTAAAACCTTGTTACAGCACAGTGATTGGTTGACAGGTGAGGAGGCTGTCCTTCACTGTTTTTTTTTTTCAGGACAAATTAAAATTTCACTACAAACGTAGTGTAGTCACCTGCGTTTCTGACTACCTCTGAATGTTTTTTGAGTGATTTGATCACAAAACATTTTGGACACCATTTACAACTTTATTTAGTGCTGTTCACTTGTGATTGAATCACCCGAAACAGATATAAATACCAGGTGTAAATTGTGTGAAAAATGCACAATGCTGCATATATGATTCATGCATCAACCTGCTAAAAGTGTCACTAGAGGAATTCCAAGGCATCTTTTTCTATTTTTTTTATAGGAAGTGGCTGAGGAAGCGTGGCGCAACCATCTGCGGCGGAACGATTCGGTCATCGTTGACACATTCCATGGGTTGTTCAAGTCAACCCTGGTGTGCCCAGAGTGTTACAAGGTCTCTGTAACCTTTGACCCCTTCTGCTACTTGAGTGTGCCCTTACCAGTCAGTAAAGAGAGAGTCATGGAGGTTTTCTACGTTTCCCTCGATCCTACAGCCAAACCAACCCAGGTGTGTGTTATGCCATATACACTAAATAACTGCAAAAATACCATAATGTGCAGTGATTTCTGGCAAAAAAATGCAGGATATGAGCATATTTCAACAGTTTTACTAATAATTAGAGAGTAAGCCCATGCGCAAGAGTTCAGCAGATGTGAATTATGTATTCGTTGTTATTGCAAAATAACCCCCTTCAGTGTGGGACAAGAGGCTTTGCAATTGGGTCCTGATCACCTTGTCTGGGTTTATTTTGAGTTAACAAAATAATGTGGTTTCAAAATGGGGATGCAATTTCATATGGGTGTATATTTAAGCTGTGAACATTTCAATTAAATACATTTTGCAATTTTTTTGTTTTTTTGGGGGGGGGCAAACAAACTAGTCCTAGGCCATTTGCACGATCAGAACCATATAGCTAGTTACCTTAATAATAACCCGACGCAGACATTTGAAGGTAAGGCGATAAAGTGAAAAGCAATAAATCCTATCTCTCATTTAAGACACACTGTTACTGTGATTTTTGTTTAAATCCAGTTTTCTCTCCCCTTTGCAGTATCGGTTGATTGTCCCTAAAGCTGGCCAAGTGTTTGACTTGTGCACTGCCCTCTCTCAGGCAACAGACATCCCACCTAACCAGGTTCAAACACACTTTGGCCAACTATAAAAACACTTTGACAATTCACATATGAATATAATCTTTGATTTAGTCATGGAAAAAGTCTTAATAATTGATTTGCTCTGCTCTGTGCAGATGATGGTGGCTGACGTGTTCAATCACAGATTCTATAAGATTTATCAAGCTGACGAGTCCTTAAGCTGTATACTGGACCGGGATGACATATTTGTGTAAGAGACTTAACAAGCACATGCACGCACATAAATATTCCAATGTTGGCTTTTCTAACTTTTCCTGTAAATTAGCTCATAACAGTACTGTTCTAATTCATGATAACTACATATTATAACAATAATCATTAAACAAATGTTCAATAAACAATTATTATTGGGACATTTTAAGGTATCTGTGCTGTTATAACTAGGGCTGTTAAATGAATCACAATTAATCTCATGCGGTTATTTTTTTTGTTAACTCAATTAATCTCAAATTTGCCTCTACATTTATTTCTTCCTTTCACGACGTGTATTCAGTTTTAATTCATACGTTTCTCTTTTTAAGAAAAAACTAAAACAAAACAATGTACTTTGGTTTACTTTGCTCATAGATGATAATTTAAACCTATTGAGCTTTGATAATTATTAAATTCCTCCACACAAAGACTTTACCTTTGATAAAAGGTTTTTTATTTATGAATAACTTGGCTGGTAAGAAAGCCTTTTGTCATCATTTCCTGATAAACAAGAGTCAGCAAATTTGTTTTGTGTGCATTGAACGTGGACACCAATGTCAAATTAGGTAACTAATTAGGTACATTTAATGGCACCAGACATTTAAGTAATCTTGTATATTGGTTTCTGATTGTGTGTTTTGGTGTGTTGATGCAGGTATCAGCTGAGCAGCGGCTCTGTGGATCAGGATGGTGAGGAGGTGGTTCTGGCCATCTACATGCGTGAACGCTCTCACTACAGAGATTACGGCTCGGGCAGTAACAGTTATGGCACCTCTCTGTTCGGTCACCCGCTGCTGATGTCTGTGCCGCGCGGTCAGTGCATACAGGAAGAGCTTTACCAGCTCCTACTGAAAAGACTAGCGTACGTCTAACTGATCTGTTCTTTTACTTGCAACAGGCTGGCTTTAATTAAATATAAGAATCAGCTTAGTTTACAATGGATTTTAGGCCAGTCCACAGAACGGTGTGGCCCAGTATTGAAGGATTTGTGCTCGTAACCAGAAGATTGTGGGTACAAATCCAGCATGGGCTGATCCATCAATTCAACATTGAGCTCTTTAAGACATTTAAAGGAATGCACAGGATTCAATACCAGTTAAGCTCCATGGACAGCGTTAGTTTTTAAAAACAAGCAAAAATAACTTTTGCGGGTGCCTGGGTATCTCGGCGAGTATTGACACTGACTACCACCACTGAGTGACTCCAGCCAGGTCTCCTAAGCAACCAAATTGTCCCGGTTGCTAGGGAGGGTAGAGTCACATGGGGTAACCTCCTCGTGGTCACGATTAGTAGTTCTCGCTCTCAATGGGGCGTGTAGTAAGTTGTGCGTGAATCGCAGAGAATAGCGGTGCCGTGCACAACAAACCACGTGATAAGATGTGCAGATTGACTGTCTCAGAACCGGAGGCAACTGAGACTTGTCCTCCACCACACGGATTGAGGTGAGTAACTGTGACCTACTAAGTAGTGGGAATTGGACATTCCATATTAGGAGAAAAGAGGATAAAATACATTTAAAAAAATTGCTTTTGCGTTAATTACACTTCAATAGAAGCTTATGGGGTCAGGTGAAATAAACAAAAGTAAAGCCACAAGACTTAAACGTTATACTTGTTAACATAAGGCAAGTGTGATAAAATTGCTTACTAACCTTTTCTGTGCAAAAGTGATATCTAACCTTTCAACTCATGTCATGACTATGTAAAGCCAGTAAATCTGGAAGCTTTCTCATGATATGTACAAGGATACCAAAAAGGCATTGCTCACATAGGGAAAACTCCACTCACAGGAATTACGTCTGTAACACAAAAAACAAAAGTTTATCCACCTAGAACAGTTGTCTCGCCGCAAAAAGAATGATTTAGACAACAAACATTTTTGCACGGAAAAATTCATATAAATGTAAATTACGAGGTTCACATTTCGGCCCATAGACTTGCTTTGTAAGTGCATTACTGTAAATGCCATTTTTGATGGATTTTACAGAGGGATAAGTCAAAATATTTACATGTAGTAATCAACAGCATGTAACGGATGTTTTAATGAATATTCTGGGTTCAAAGCAATTTAAGCTCAATTGACAGCATTTGGGGCATAATATTGATTACCACAAACATTTATTTTGACTTGTCCCTAATTTTCTTTAAAAAAAAGCAAAAATGTACAGGTTACAGTGAGGCACTTACAATGGAAGTGAATGGGGCTAATCCGTAAATGTTAAAATACTCACTGTTTCAAAAGTATAGCAACAAGACATACACAAAATGCATTGAACATGATTTTAATGCGATAAAATCACCTACGTTTTCTTTGTGAATTTCTATGCCATGACAATGTAAATATGTAAACCTAAAAACCCAAAAGAAACCATAAAAATAATTATTTAAACAACATTACAGCTCGAATAATACACAGTTTAACAGAAGAATTAATGTGTTTTTATAAAAGTATAAGCTTCACATTTCTGCCTTTTAAATTCTCAAAAAATATGCCTAATGCTGCCGATTGACTTTAAATTGTATTGAACCTGGAATATTCCTATAATACTCATAGAGCTTAACTGTATCGAACCAGTAGTCTTGCTTAAGATAAAACCATCTGCTAAATGACCACTTTCTAACTTATATGGGGTTGTGTTTACCGCATAGGCGATACGTCCATCCCCAAGACCCCTCAGAAGAAGTAGAGGAAGAAGAGGAGGTTGAGGATGGAGGAGAGGAAGAAGATGAGGAAGAGTTGTACAAAGCTCAGACCAATGGAGTTAGTGATGGTATGTTTCCATTTCCTCTATCACAGTCAAAATAACCCAAACTCCTACCTGTACAATATGTTACAATACAATACATAATGTTTAATTTTTTTAATACAGATGAGGGTGATGAAGACTCTGTAGAGGCAGGGCCATCCAAGAAAGAGGAAGAGCAGTCACAGGAGAACAGTCAAGTTGATGGACCGAACAACGGCCAGTCAGAAGCCAAGCCGAGCAGCGAGAGGAAGGAGAGAGCTGAGGAGGAGTCAAGCAGTGAACCAGACCGAGGCAGCAGTACAGAAGAAGGCCAGTCAGCAGGCGGCAGCACCGACACAAATTCCCAAGATGCCACTGATGGGGACCAGAATGCCAGTGCTGAACCTTCAGGAAAAGAGGAAGATGATGAAGATGAGGACAAAGAAGGAGAAGAGGCCACACTTTGTGCACAGGCAAATAAGAGGCTTCCAGGAAGACAGCGCTTCGCACAAAGGCGAAAAAAATCCCTCTTTACGATTCAGTCTGTGAATTCTAATGGCACTACAGAGCGAGGGATGGGCGAGGCAGGCAGCAACTTCTCTTTCACCTGTGAGTACACACAAAGGTCAAAAATTAATGGAATATTCCAGGTTCAGTACAAGTTAATCTCAATGGACAGCATTTGTGGATTAATGTTGATTACCACAAAAAATTTGTTTGACTTGTCCCTCCTTTTCTTTAAAAAAAGCAACAATCTGGGTTTCTCTGAGGCACTTACAATGGAAGTGAATGGGGCCGTTTTTTGGAGGATAATTTTTAAAAAACTTTTAAAACTTGTGTATTTATTGGAGCTGAAAAGTTGTTGAAATCGTTGTTTTAGGTTTTTAGGATTTCTTGACATTACATCGTCATTGCAACAAAGCAACGTTATTAGTTTTAGATTTTTTTATTTCGTTTTTATTTCTATTTTATATTCAATTTGTCATTACAATTTAGTTTAGTTTTCAATGGTTTTCACAATGTGTCTGTTTGTTTTAGTTTTCTCAGTGATTTGTAATTTCAGTTTAGTTATTTTTTATTTTAGTTTTAGTATATTTTTATTGCCGCCAAAGCTGAACGTTTACTGGTATCATTTAAAAAGTCTAACATCATTACATTTCTCATGACAGTCTTGTGTTACTACCTCTATCTAGTGGGTTTTTTTCCCCCATGTCTAATGTGGATTGTTAATGTTGCAAAAAAAAGTTTGGTCAGTTTTCCGGATCAACCAACTGGGCAGCGCCATGATGATTCTTATTGCCTGTTTTCTATTTCTGGTCTCGAGACGCCAAGTAAAAACTGCCAAAACGAGTGATCTAGAGAAGAAAAACAACCATTTAAGTGTTACTTGGTGTATAAATGTCATAACAACTCTGAATAATTCATTATATCAACGTAACTAACCTCGGACCATCGCTTCATGTCATCTACACGCTCCGGTGAGGCACTGTCTATTACAAAAACGGTCAGCTCGACTCTGTGAAGTATCGGCATGTTTTTTGAAAATTTTTACAAATGTAATACCTTAAACATTACATTACCCACTAAGAATATACACCGATACGAGTGAAAACACTGGAAACCGAAACTGAAAACAGTCGAATTGTGAAACACTTCCGCGTTCAGGAAAAAGGTGGATAGGGTGAATATGAGTAAAGTGACAAAGGACATTTAAGCTTGATCCACAATGTATCCATGTGTATTTCCTTAAATCATTATAAATCATTACTAAACTAATCTTTGGGGAGTAAACAATTAAAGGGATTGTTTGCCCAAAAATGTAAATTATCTCATTTACTCACCCTCATGCCATCCCAGATGTATATGATTTTCTTTCTTCTGCTGAACAGAAACAAATAATATCTCTGTAGCTCTGTAGGGCCATACAATGCTAGTGAATGGTGACCTGAACTTTGAAGCTCCAAAAAGCACATAAATGCAGCATAAAGGTAATCCATACGACTCCAGTGGTTTAATCCATGTGTTCAGAAGCTATGTGATGTGTGGGTGAGAAACGGATCAAAGTCCTTTTTTTTATTGTAGATTTTTACTTCAGCAGACTCCTTGGCAATCATGAACTCTACTAGGAAGCGTAATCGAGCTTGAAATCATGATTGTTCCTCTAGACTGCAATTGGAAGATATACTGTGAAAAAAGAGTTACACTTTCATCTGTTCTCACCCAAAACAGATTAGATCACCAGAAGACATGGATTAAACCACTTATGGATTACTTTTATACTGCCTTTATGTGATTTTTGGAGTTTCAAGATTTTGGACTCTGTTGAATTATCATGGACCTACAGAGTTGAGATATTTGTCTAAAAATGTTTGTGTCCTGCAGACGAAAGAAAGTCATACACATCTGGGATGGCATGAGGGTGAGTAAATGATGAGAGAATTTTCATTTTTGCGTCCTATCCTTTATCTTTTTGAGGTTTTAAATGTATTATTTTACTTTGAGATGAGTGGCAGAGCTCATTTCATGATCAATAGTGGGAAAAGCAATGGTAAAAAAAATGACTAATTTGTTTTGGAGGTATGAAAAGTAAAGGGCAAGTCAAAATACATTTTTGTGGTAATCAATATTATGCCACAAATGCTGTCAATTGAATTTGTATTGAACCTGGAATATTTCTTGTAAAAAATGCTGCAGAAAGAGACAAAAACACCCCAGATATTTAAATGGTGGGGCACAAGAATGCTCCTGTAGTGAAATTATCTATTGCATATCTTAAAATATACAATTAATTTTTTTTTTTGCAAATATATAGTTATCAACATCCACATTGGTTATTGAAAATCCCACATCGATTGACCATTAGGTAGATAAATATGCCATTATGAAGGGTATAAAAAAATAGCAAAATGACCCTCTAATAAAAACATGTCTGATGCTGTTACACGCTAATGAGAAATCCCACCTCTAAACTTTTGCATCAGGAGATTTTAGTCAATGTCGCTTGCATGCACAAGTGAGGGTCATAATAAAGCATCAATCTATTCATATCTGAGCAGCGGCTGTTGCATTGTGTTTTAATTCAAAGTGTATATGAGTGTAAATGTTCCAGGTCCTAATGGTGTTACTCACTGTTTGTGTTCAGCTCAGCAATACATTGCGATCGACTGGGACCCTGACATGAAGAAGAAATACTACAATGAGAACGAGGCTGAGGTAAGCGCTAATGAGCTCTTTAAGAAAAAATGTTGTCTGTTGTTAAGCTAAGGTATGAATGTATTCTCTCAAATAAGGCATTTCTGAGGCTATTCAATCAGAGGTTTATTTTGCGTTCATTTTAAGTCTAGCTCTAGACTGTGTCACTGTAGTGAATATGGAAATCTTTGATCTGATTTAGATGCGTTACATGTCTTACCCAGACAAGTATTTTATTAAAATTGATCTTTATTAATTTGTCTATCACTAAAACTCTTTGCTAACAATATTTGAAAGCTTTTTAAATATAACCTTTTCTATTATTTCTTCTTATTTTCAATTTCTCTATTTGTCTTTCATGGTACTGGCTCTGTCTACCAATTTTCACTATAAATTTGTTAATAATGGAGGTACATAATGTCAGCCCCCCCCCTTTTGAAGCATGTGCATTCTTGATTGAAGCTTTAGACTGAACCGTGAACACTTGATGACAGACAAAACACTATACATTTATTATTTCGGGTTATCGTCCACAGCATACAAATAATTAAGATGCTTTTGGTCAATTTCATTATAGTATTTAAGTACTCATTTCATATCTAAGCATCCCTATTGCAAACATGTTGCTTGTGTGTTTATGCAGAAATATATAAAGCATCAGAGCATGGACGTCCCTCACCAGCAGACAACAGTACAACTGCAAGAATGTATAGCACTCTTTACTACGGTAGAGACACTGGAAGAGGAAAACCCCTGGTAACTATCACAGATTCATGTCTTTCATTTACTGCTTGAATTGATGAAGGGAAACATGACTTATGTTGTTTTTTAAAGCGCCAAGCAATGAGAGGATGTGCTTTACAACGATGTGCCGTGGTTAAGGGGTAATGTTAGACAATATCATAAAAGATAGCAATGTTCAATTAATACAGTTATTTATCAAAATCATGAAAACCACAATAAACAATTCTTTATCCAAGTAACATATAGTTTATAAGCCTACGGTGACATCACAATAATTAATTTTTGTTTAAAAATTCAGTTTTCATTTTCCTAACGTCATTGTTTTCCAAAGTATGTTGTAATGGAGAGTGTTTTCAGTGGAGAAAAACGTAATTCCAGTTTGGATAAAAGGCATAAAATTGGCTAAATTTCAGTGGACGTGGCCTAACAACTTACCGCATTTGCAGTATATAGAAAAAAACTGATGTGTGGTCACAGGTGCACAGGTACTTTGGCTATTTTAAAGCGGCTTTGAACAATGCTCATCGAATCAGATTTTATAGCTGTTACCAGTGTTGGGTAAGTTACTTAAAAATAGCGATCCATTACAAATGATTAATTATTTCTCTAAAAATTGTAATCAGATTACTTTATTAATTATGTCATTGTAAAAGTAATCAGATTACTAATGACTAAGTTACTTTCTGAAACACTTTCCCGCTCAACAAATTCAAAATGTCTATTTCTTTCTTGTTCATTGTTACACACAAGCCATACACTCACTCAGCACCTCACATTTCTCCTTCACAATGACTCATTACGGGGTCATAATTCATGTAATCTACATTAATAATATATTAGAAATAAACATAACCCTATAATGTATTTAATAAGGAATTAAATTAATTGAAAGTCAGTAACTGTAATCTGATTAAAATAATTAAAAATGTAATGCATTTCACCATTTGTTTTTTATTAAAAAAGTAATTATATTACAGTAACTAATTACTTTGTAATTAGATTACACCCAACACTGGCCGTAACTATCTGTTGTATAATTTCTCGTGAAGCATTCGATACAAAGTGTTGGAAATAGAATCTAAGCAAGTTTTTGTGTATGTTGTCTTTAGGTATTGTCCTACATGTAAGAAGCATCAGCTTGCCACTAAGAAATTGGATCTGTGGTCTTTGCCGGAGGTTATTATCATCCATTTAAAGCGTTTCTCCTACACCAAGTACTCTCGAGAGAAACTGGACACAATTGTGGATTTTCCTCTACGGTAAGATGAACTATTGTACCTAATAATACTCAGATTAGCGGTTGACCATTATCAATGGTCTTCGATTGCTTGGTCCGAACCGGAGTTTGTTTCACCCTCATTTCCCCTGAAGCTGGAAGCTGTTTACCGCTGTAACTAGGTAACAACAATTTAAAAATACATCAGCTTCACTATGTTATTGAATTATGAATTTCTTTGGATTTACCACCAAAACGTTACATGCACGAATTGACATTTATGTTTGTCTGTTACTGATGCACTGAATGTGCAATGATGTGATGAATGTTAGCGTTTGTCTGCCACAAGCCTGCAGATGCATTGCAAATGTGACGTGTGAGTGGTGGTGGTGTAGTGGGCTAAACTGTTAAGCAGAAGGTTGCTGGTTCAATCCCCACAGCCACCATCATTGTGTCCTTGAGCAAGGCACTTAACTCCAGGTTGCTCCGGGGTGATTGTCCCTTTAATAAGGGCTCTGTAATTCGCTTTGGATAAAAGCGTCTGCCAAATGCATAAATGTAAATGTAAAACGTGAAGAATGTAATGTGCTCTTTGAAGGCGATGTATTTGGAGATAAGCAGGTGCCACAAACTGTACCAGAGTTCACAAGAACTGTACCCCAGACCACCTTTTCAAGCAGACATTAAACGATGATAAACAATGAACTCTGACATTAAACGAACCAGGGAGCACACCAAACGTGCAAGTGTGAAAGCACCCTTAAGCTATTACAGTACATTTGGTCCTGAATATGTGGTTACAGTATTTGTGAAAAGTAGCTCTCATTGTATGTTTGCAGGAATTTGGACTTCTCAGATTTTCTCCTGAAGAAGACGGTGAACAGTGCTGAACCTCCCTGCAGATACGACCTCATTTCTGTGTCCAACCACTACGGCGGACTCCGCGATGGACATTGTAAAAATGATTGCTTTTCTATAAATGACTGTTTTACGAGTAAGCATAAAAAACTATTTTCATTTCTGTTTTTTTTCTCCTACAAACTAGATACTAGTTATGCCAGAAACAAGGACAACTGCCAGTGGTATTACTTTGATGACAGCAAGGTGACCTATGCAAGGGAGGAACAAATTGTGGTAAGATTATTGCATATTTATGTGGTTTGTTTTGTTAAAGCTCATGTGTATATAGTTTTTTTTATGTTAAAATACTTTCTCCTGTCCCAGCTTATAATGCAACTGTAAGCAAACCATTTGTGGGTTGAGTTCCTTGAAAAGTGTAAACATGTGGCTGTATTTAGGTTAGCATCCCAACCAGCCGACACAGAAACACTGGCTCACCCAATTTGGGATATCTGTTTTTTTGACTTAAAAAATGACACAATCACACATAAATTACATAATTGAGCTTCAAAATGAATATTTACACATGCAGCATTGTATGTTATTCAAAAGAAAAATTCAGTCTAAATGTAAAACCTAATATAAGCAGTGTCCCAGATACAAATTTCAGCCTGAACAGTGTTTTTAATGCTGAGCTTTATGACTTAAAAGGATGTCGCCATTTATTTTTTTATGTGGGAAGATCCTTTCATGAAAACAGAAAATCAAATATAAATAAATGTATTAAAAAAAATTATAAATTCTGACCCTAATTGCCGGTCTTGTTCATAGTGCGGGTCATTGAAGCTGATAAGACCATAAAAACATTCAGGTGTACCCTCTTTTCTTTTAGACAAATGCCGCCTACCTCCTGTTCTATCAGCGCCAAGACAAGATCCGCCAACCCACCGCCCCTCCACCTGTACCATCTTCCACCCAACCTGAGAACCACATCAAATTCCAGTCCCATGATGGAGAGGATGGAGCCACTTCCTGTGTCAGCATGGAGACTGACTAATTTCATCAATCCGTTCCTCTGCTTTCTGACTCCACTTCTGTCTTTCAATCTCTTGTCACTTCCTCCTTCAAATTTTTTGATCACCCTCTTTCACACAGATTTTTGTTTTGTTTCATTTAGTCTTACTTAACAGAAACTTGAACCTCTGCCTGTGCTCTGACTCCTACAGGAAGTGGGCGGCAGGGGCTACTCTCTCTCAGGCTGGTGCGAGAGCATCATGGGGTGGGAATGCAGATTGTTTTGTTTTCTTAACGACAAACTCAAGGAATCAGGTTAGGCTTGTGGTCGATTTAGAGATTGCATGCTGATTTGTCTGCATTGCTCCAACAGTGATGAGAATCTGGTGAATTACGTTGCGCCGCAGTGACCGTTTGTGGTCAGCCATATTGTCGTTTGCACTTGAGTTCATCATCACATGCTAACATCAATGTATTTCCTTGTTTTTTTTTCATAAGCTTGCATTTCTGTTCTAGCTAAGCTACTGTCTACAGTGCTGTTTGATCAACCCTGGGCTAAGTTCCACTGCTCTACTGCTTTTATGTTGAATTTAGCATCAAGATACATATTGCTATGTATTCCAACTGGGTTTTCCTTCAAGACTTCTTGTGGTTTTCCATCAGAAACTATTCTTTCATCATAAACTTTAAAACGTTTGTTTTTTCCATCAGACCTTTTGGGTGGTCTAACAGAACTTCTAGTTGTTCCGAGCAGCTACATTTAGTGCGGTAGTTATTAGCAGGGATGGAGGAGCCTCGTTTCTCAATCAGGGACATCATAGTCAGAAATCCAGCTATTGCCATTTTGATTTCGGCAGTCTTCTTGTAAAATGTCGGAAATAAGGTGGAGGTAAAAAAAAAAGTGGCTTTCTATCCACTCACTGGTGAACTATTTATTTTTATAAATGCTAATATGGAGTGAGAAAGAGCTGTAATTCTAATTCTCGAGTGGTGTCTAAAGGCTTCTAAAGATCTTCCATTTTTATTTTTCATTCTTGTGATGGTTTTTAATTCTGCTGTCGTAAAGACTGGTAATGGCCCTCTGTTGCGGGACACAAATGGAGGCGAGAATTAAACATTTTTTGTAAACAAAAGGAAAATACACAATAGGATTTTAATATCCCATTCTATTGGACTAATTGTGTGCAATTAATACTGAACTCTTTGGAGCAATGAGAATATTTCAGCTAAGTGCTTTCTGGATAGAGCTCTTTATTGTGTTCTTTTTTAAGGTGCCTCTGTACAGTATTTTTGTATTGTAATATGTTGTATTATCTTTGATCATCTGGATCAGATGCTTGGGATGGGGGAGCTTTTGTTTTATTTTATTAATAATTATAAATTGAATATAGAATTGTATACACATCTTTTGATATGAATAAATGATGACTATAAAGTTAAGGATTTTACACACATTTGGCTTTCATTACATTGTTTAACCGCTGAATAAAGGGGCATGTAGGGGCAGCTGCAAATGTTTCTCGGCTGTTCGCAGTATTTTAATTTATTTGACCTGCCCAGTAAAATGCAAGTCTTTTAGGCAGTGCTTTTCACATGCACGCACAATAAGAAATTGTATTGTGCTTATTTTGCATATTTAAAATAATTTTACACTGAAAGTCATTAATTAAAATAATTCAAGCAAAAAAAATGATTTAAGCAAAATTATTACTGTAATTCTACTGTAATACAGTGGAACATAACTGTAGTAATGACAGAATTGAATGAGAATTGAAAACTCAAAGTAAAACAACTGTGCAATTTGCTGAAATGAGAAGGTTGCTGGGTTTCAAATTGTCACAAAAATAAAATAAGTTGGGGTGAAATATGACCTGTACATGTTCTTGACGGGTTACATGAGATTCATCCACACATTTGTGATGCAGACTTGGTTTGATACGTCTGTCCTTCACTTTACAGAGACAGTTTATTTTATTTTTATAAAACAGTTCCTTAGATGAAACCTCAAAATGAACAGCAAATTCATTTCACATCTGAAGTCTTCCATTTTGTACAAGGTTTACATAATGCAACAATCCACCTAATAAAAACTTTACTTTTATATAGAGTTTTAGTTTTATGACAAATGCCAATGCAGAGCATTTCAAATATAAGCCTCTGTGAATGTAACTTCCAATGGTTTCATTTTTTCCAGTGATATGCATAAGGGGATGTTTGGTTGTATATGAATAATTGCAAATATCAGAACCATTCATTTTTCTTGATCTCAAAATTAGTCTGTCAATGGTTTTTGTAACAATATTTTAAAGCCCATTTCACTGCCAGTGTATATCCCACCTCGAGTCAAATTTCATATTTATGATTTTGCAGTGTGGGAGCACTTTCTGTATAGAAATAAAACATTGTAAATACGTAAACAAATAAAAGATTATTTGAATTGTGTGTAATATCTTCACTTATAGTTCCATGCAAACAACATGAAAATGTATGTTCAGCTGTTTTAAATGTGTGATTCACAAACATTACACAAACCATCTTCCGGCTTGATCATTTTTTCTCAGTTGATACAATCAGAGAAGCAAGTACAATTTCCTTTTCACCGTAGTGTTCCATACAATGTTTATTAAATTATTACAATTCTCATTGACATCTCCAGCTCTTGCAGAGTACCTGTTTGCTGCATTCAATTTGCTGTTATAATATCTCTGCTGCTGACAGGATGGCTTGTTAAAGAACTGTGCATGAAAATAACAAACCACAAAAGAATAAAATATCTGCAGTTTCACAACCATATATTGACTGGCACAATCAAAGCTCTAACAAAACATTCTTGCTTTAAGAACTGGCCAGAACGCACTCAAATTCAAGACATCACATCACATACCAAGACACAAATCAATCATCAATTTAGATCTCTACTGTGCTTATATTAAATACCATGTTCAAATACTGTCCTCACAGTTCACATATGCTTCATTTCAAACCTATTGTGCAAATATGTGTGCATGCAGTTTCTTCATAATACTTCTCATGACATTGCCGTAGTATTAAACGTTCAAAAACTAAATATTTTAGGATCATTGAAATCAATGGCTTTGAAGTACCAAGTCATGTTAAGAATCACAGCTTCTTGTGAGATGTACAATCTTAAATGCACTGGCTGAAATCAGAGAGACATCAGAACAGGTTTGATTTTAGTTCTTGGCTGAAGATTTCTCTGAAGTTCAGGTCCTGAGACATTAGTTCGCCTTCAACGTTCTCCAGGGCCCATTTGTGCTCCACAATCTCCAGGGCTTCCCACTCGCTCTGAAATATCCATCAAGTGTTACATGAAGTAGCTGACGTTGCAGTGATGACAGACTTGTTCATTTGTTATGAATAAACTTGTCTAGCAGTTCCCATTAAAAAGAGAAAATAATCAAATGAGATGGAACTGTAAGGTAAAGGAATAGTTTACCCAAAAATTTTAATTATCTTATCATTTACTAACCTTCATGGCATCCCAGATGTGTAACTTTTTTTCTTCTGCTGAACACAAAATAAGATTTTTAGAAGAATATTTCAGCTATGAAGGTCCATACAATGAAAGTGAATGCTGACCAGAACTTTGAAGGTCCAAAATGCATACTGCATAAAGGCAGCATTAAAGTAAGTCTCCAATGGTCTGTGACACTAAATTCATGTCTTCAGAAGGGTGTGGGTGAGAAACAGGTCAATATTGAACTCCTTTTACTATAAATTCTCCTCCCTGCGAAGAATGCAAATCGCCAAAAACAGAAGAAGAATGTATAAGTGAAAGTTGAGATTGATTGTGGAAAAAGTACTTAAATATTGATCTGTTTCTCACCTACATCTATCATGTTACGTCTGAAGATATGGAGATATTGGAGTCTTATGGATTACATTTATGCTGCCTTTATGTGCTATTTGGAACTTCAAAGTTTTGCATTGTATGGACCAACAGAACTGAGAAATTGTTCTAAAAATCTTCGTGTACAGCAGAAGAAAGAAAGTCATACACATCTGGTAGGACATAAGTGTGAGTGATCAAATAATTTTCATTTTGGGGTGGACTATACCTTTAAATTACTGTATTATTAAAAGTAGGCATTATTACAAAACATTTTGGGTTGAATTTCAAAAAGCAAAAATAACAACATTGCGATAAATAATTATTCAAACTGGATATAAGATTTTGGTCATACCGTCCAGTCCTAATCTGACATATTGGTTTGGAAAAAAATTATTTTGGGATTTTAATGAAATTATAGCAAACCAAGGCTGTTTATTTCAGTCTGTGGAGTTTTCATTGACTTCTTTTGTACTTCAAAACTGTATTTCCACATCATAAATACATGTAAACTCCAACTGAAGTGCATTTTTAACTTAAAACTGCTGTTACAATGTTTTTTCCCTATATGCTGGAGATATGTTTTCCCTATATGTTCCTTATATGTTGGTATATGTATCATGGAAGAGATTCATATTATGTTAAGAAAATAAACCTCTTCTGATCCATAAGTTAATACATAAGTAGAAAAATATCACAAAAAAAGACAGGTGGAGTTCTCATTATACTCACCTTAAATGCTTTATTAGGATCAGGGGGCATAGCCATCGCTGCCCCCGTCATTTGATCCTGCATAATTCTTGACTGATCCGCAGCTAAGAATAAACAATTTTTTTTTAGCAAGATTTAAATTGCTGCGAATACAGCTAAAACACAAACATAACAACTGTTTATCTGCATAAAAACACATAGCCACAAATAGTTACTCAAACTGTGGTTAAAAAGTACTGGAAAAAGTAAACCAACCATTATCTTGTCCTAGGATGAGGGTGTACATGCTTCGGAGCCCAAAGACATTTAGGAAATACCATGAAGCTGAACTCACCCTAGAAGAGTAACATACACTCACTGAGCACCATAGGAACACCTGTACACCTACTTAATCATGCGATTATCTAATCAGCCAATTGTGTGGCAGCAGTGCAATGCATAAAATAATGCAGATACAGGTCAGGAGCTTCAGTTAATGTTCACATCGACCATCAGAATGGGGAAAAATGTGATCTCAGTTTTATCGACTGTGACATGATTGTTGGTGCCAGACGGGCTGGTTTGAGTATTTCTGTAATGGAAACACGTTGTAGATGAGAGAGGTCAACAGAGAATGGCCAGACTGGTTTGAACTGACAGAAAGACTACGGTAACTCAGATAACCGCTCTGTATAATTGTGGCGAGCAGAATAGCATCTCAGAATGCACAACACGTCAAACCTTGAGGCGGATGGGCTAAAACTGCAGAAGACCCCATAGGGCACATTATTAGGACCATAGTGTTCCTAATTAAGGGCATGTAGATAAAAAAAGAAATTACCAATATGAGTACATCACATGCCGCCTAGCAGATAAACAACAGAAAAAGCAGATACAAGGAGAAGTGTCAATACTGTACCATGAAGCATCCAGAGAGAGCAGTTCAATTCCTCTCTGTAACATGGGTTTGAATCGGAGCGTCAGCGGAAAGGGAACCTTGGCTGCACGGGGAACATGTATCACAAAGTTAAATTCAATGCAACTCTTACAAGCCTACATGTAATCTACTCACATATACAAATTATTGTGTGATGGTCATTTAACACAAACCCCTCTTTCTCTCTCTTAGTTTATGAAAATGTTGAGTCCTATTTCTTATTTTCTTATCTGAATATTTCACCTGTGTTAAAATTATAAGACATCACAAGGTGCAGCCCTTGGATGGTGAGATCCAGGTAAAAACCTTCCACCAGATTTCTGAATGCTCTTTAAAGGGATAGTTCACCCAATAAAATGTATCTTATCAGTTATTCACCCTCATGCCATCCCAGATGTGTATGACTTCCTTCTGCTGAAAACAAAGACTTTTTTAAAAAAAAATGTCAGCTCTGTAGGTCCATACAATGCAAGTGAATGGGTCCAAAAAATGTAGCTCCAAAAAGCACATACATGCAGCATAAAAGTAATCCACATGACTCCAGTGGTTAAATTCATATCTTCAGAAGCGATCCAGTTGGTTTTGGGTGAGAACAGACCAAAATGTAACTTGTGTCTCTAGGCACGATCATGATTTCAAGATTGATTACACTTCCTAGTGCTTGACGAATTACGCAGAGCACTATGAAGTGTAATCATGGTTGAAATCATGATCGCCATGGAGACTGCACCTGTTCTCACCCAAAACCGGATCGCTTCAGACAACATGGATTAAACCACTTATGGATTCCTTTTAGGCGATCTTTATGTGATTTTTGGAGCTTCAAAGTTTTGGCCACCATTCACTTGCATTGTATGGACCTAGAAAGCTGATAAATTCTTCTAAAAATCTTAATTTGTGTTCAGCAGAATAAAGAAAGTCAAACGCATCTGGGATGGCATGAGGCTGAGTTAATGATGAGAGGATTTTCATTTTAGGGTGAACTATTCCTTTAACTCTAGCCCACGGTGGGCAGGGCACGACCAGCTGCCCTTACTTGTGACAAAACCAGAAAAGGCCCAGTTGATCCATCCTCCAATCAGGATCATTGGCAGCACATTGGTCAGATTGCCTTTCATCATGTCCATTAACATGCTGGTGTCTGAGAGTGAAAAAGGGACAGGTTGGAAATTCATTACAGACAGACATTATAATGAAGGCACGTTACAGGTGATTTCTTTGATGTCCAGGAATTGCACTACATGTGAAAGAGGCATTTACCTGTCATGGGGTTTTTGGTGATAACCTTTCTCTTAACTTTCTTGAAGAATCCAGTCTCGGGGTTGTTGAAATATTGTTTTCTCATGGCAAATGACTGAAAATGGACAGTATTGGTGATCAGGGATTTCTTGTAAAATGCTGTGCAATGTAATAAAAAAACAATGCATACCTGTTTGGGAAGATACTTCCCATTTTCTCTCAGTATACGGCTGCGCAGCAACACCTGGCTGTGGGAAGAAAAAAAAAAGAGTACTACTAAAAATAATAATAACAACAAATATAAGAAATGGATCATGAGTTATTATTCCATCATTTTTATAGCAAACAATTGTCAGTCATCTCACCTGTCTGATACCTGCTGCAGATCAACTTTTTTCTCCGTGTGAATAAGTTGAGTGACGTAATGCCGCAAAACCCCGACGAAGAAAGTGATGAAAACTATGGGCAGAACAACCCACAGGCGAATACTGGAGTCCAACAACAGCTCTGGACCTGCCATTTCCGTCCAACAACTGGCTTAAGTCAAATAACAAATTTAAACAAGCATTTCTCTAATAAACAGACGAAACTGTAGCCCTAGAAACTAAACACGAGACACTTTTAAAGCTAATTATAACGCTTTCATATGTATCGGTGTTTGTCTTGCTTAAAAGTCAAACTATGCTTAAACTAATACACTTCATGTGACAGAAAAAGCACATTGCTGCATGAACACGTACCATCTGCGCAGCTGCTGTTTAACCTTTGAACCTAATTACATATTTTAAAATAAATTCGTATTTTATTATGGCTCTCTTCTCTGTCATTATGTTATATAAAATATGTGTATATGTCTCAAACATAAATTAATATATTTATTTTAAAATATATATTTTTTAAGTTTGCTTTGACGTCATTTCCCATCGCAGAACCGTTTCCGGGTATCTTGTAAACAAGTGGAGAGCCACGTGATGCAATTGATTCGGCACAGGGAAAATATTCAATGTTAGACTTGACACTTGTTTCTGAAAATTTAGCAGGAAAATGTGATTGGAAAATTTTAAATCAAAGTACAATATGTAGTGATCATTTTCCTATCAGTAGTGGAAAGATTAACAAGGTGGACAATTAAAACAGCCGACTGGGATAAATATAAGGAATTATGTCAAAATAAAATGGCAGAAATTAGTAATTCTATAGAGGATGTAGAAGCTTTTAATTATAATGTATGTGAAGTTCTTCAGAGTACAGCTGAAGAAGTAATTGGTAAGAAAAGGACAGGAAGCAGGAGAAAAGCTGTCCCATGGTGGAATGAGGAATGCAATGAGGCAATTAAAAAAAGAAATAAAGCACTTAAGAGAGTAAGAAGATCATTCAATTATAATGATTTTATTAATTATAAAAGTGAGCAGGCTATAGTGAGAAGAGTAATACAGACATCTAAGAAAAGATATTGGAGGGAATTTTGTAATAAGATTGGAGAACAAATTGAAATTGAATGAAGTATGGAGTATGACAAGAAAGATGGGAGGGAAACAAAGAAACGGTAGCATTCCTGTCTTAGTATATAACAATAGATCAGTAATATCAGACACTGAAAAAGCAGAGGTGTTAGCAGAAACATTTGCTAATGTGCATAGTAATTCAAATATAACAAGAAATGAGGAGATATGGGGATCTGAGCTTGAGTAAGAACCCTCAAATTCTGGAGGAAAAAGGACCATCAGGATGTACATTAGATTTAGAGGTTACCCTGTTTGAACTGAAGAGAGCGCTTGCTGGGGTAAAACGAACTTCTCCAGGTAGAGATGACATCTGTTATGAGATGGTAAAACAGCTATCAGAAACATCTCTAAATATTATTTTGAGTCTTTTTAATAAGGTGTGGGAATCAGGGAAATTACCAGATGACTGGAAGCATGGGATCATAGTGCCAATAGGGAAGCCAGGGAAGGATCGTTCGCAGCCCACTAACTGCAGGCCCATAGCATTAACATTGAATTTATGCAAACTAATGGAGTGTATGGTCATGAACAGATTGATATATGTTGTTGAAAAGAAAAACCTTTTCTCTGCATCCCAAAGTGGTTTCAGGAAAGGGAGAAGCACAATGGATTCTGTTTTATGCATGGAAGCTGAAATTAGAAAGGCCCAAGTAAACAAGGAAGTGTACTTAGGAGTATGTTTTGATGTTGAAAAAGCTTACGATATGATATGGAAAGAGGGACTTTTAATAAAACTGGATAGAAAGTAAAAGGTAGAATGTATAACTGGTTTAAAAGAACAATACAAGTGAGAGCTGGGTCTGCTTTTTCCCAGGTATATCAAGTAGAGAACGGAACACCACAAGGAAGTGTTAGCAGTCCAATTCTGTTTAACATAATGATCAATGATGTTTTTTCACAGATAGATTCAGGGATAGGGAGATCTTTATATGCAGATGACGGGGCACTGTGGAAGAGAGGACGCAATGTTGGGCACGTGGAGAGGTGTATTCAAACTGCTGTAAGAAAGGTCGAGAATCGGGCTTTTGAATGGGGTTTTCGTTTTTTCAGTGGCAAAAACTCAGGTGATCTGTTTTACAAAAAGAAAAATTAACCCAACAATAAATATTAATATGTATGGACAACAATTGGAGCAAATATCAGTAGTTAGATCCTGGGAATGGATTCAAAATTTAATGATTTTTTATTGCAAAAAAGCAATAAATATTATAAGGTGTTTGGCAGGAATTGAATGGGGAGCATGCCGTCAGTCTCTTAAGAGTATATTATATGCACTAATAAGAGCTGCTATTGATAATGGATGTATGGTGTACAGTTCTGCATCTAAAATGCTACTTTTAAAAGTTGAGGCATTGCAATCACAAGCATTGAGAATATGTTGTGGAGCAATAAGATAATCTCCAGTAAAGGCAGTACAAGTAGAGATGGATGAAATGCCTCTAGAAATTAGAAGGCTCAAATTAAAGATGATATTGGACTTATATTAAAGGTCATTCGGATAGTTATCCAGTTAAGAAAGTCTTGAATGATTGCTGGGAATATGAGTACAAAAAAATCAACAAGCTTTGGATGGACAGCCTATAAGGAGGCACAAAACAGGTATAAGTGATATCAACATTGCCCCTTCTGTCGCTATGTCAGCAATATCTTCTTGGCACTTCAATGGTTAGAAGAAATACAACCTACAAGGTCAGTGATATGCACAGATTCACTTTCAGCTATCAATAGCTTGTCAAGTGGAATATCGGTAGCAAGACAAGATTTGATATATGAAGTGATGCAGAGTCTATTTAGAATAAGACAATCTGGACTTATTGTAAACATTTTGTGGGTACCATCACATGTGGGTGTAAAAGGAAACGAGGAAGCAGACTATCTGGCTAAACAGGCTTTGAAACATTCACAAATTGACATAAATGTGCCATTAAGTAAAACAGAAGTTAAAGGATTTATAGCGAGTGACATAAGAAAGATATGGCAGAAAGAGTGGGACAGTGGAATTAAAGCTGGACACTTGCATCACATTCAAGAAATAGTTGGTCTAGAAAGAAGAAAATTTGGAAACAGGAAAGAGGATGTTTTAATTTCTAGAATGCGTATTGGACATTGTGCATTAAATAAAATGTAATAAAATATAACATGTAATTATAAAATGTAATGCATATGAAAGAGCAAGATTTCATCTAACTCGAGCTTTAAGATCTCTGGGAGTAAATGATGTGTCACTTCAGGTTTTGTTAGGAAATGGCCCAAAGCAATCGAGAATTTATCAAGAATTATTTAAGTTCTTAAAAGACACCAGATTGATCCTAGAATATAAGATAAGATTTTTTTTAACTTTCAAACTATTTCGCGCTCCACACTCCAATCCAGTAGGTGGCGGGAATGCACCATTTGAATTGGATTGCCAACCGCCATAAAACAACAGAAGAAGAAGAAGAAGAAGAAGAAGCCACGTGACGCACTGAGGGAAAAGTAGAGTGTTTTTGACTGAAAAAAAATCTTATTGCGCTAAAAAAAAAAGTGTCAGGGTTTAATCGCCGCATTTTCCCAGCAGTAAACTGGCGATGTTTACTGCGAGTTAAGATTCAATATATTGATTTATTTTTAAGAACGTTTCTGACGCTGTGTATTTGTCTCATTATAGTCGATCTGCAACCATATTTTCCCTACATATCATGACTTCCGAGGCACACAGTATTAATGAAAAAGCTTTGCAGTATGAGACTTTCATCAATGATGTATTGAGGAGAGACTTACAGTAAGTATAACTTGAAATTATTTTTTTTGGCCATGGTATCATGGAAATTCGGTGTTTTTTTTTTTTTTGTTTTTTTTTAAACGAGTACCATGGTAATACCAAAATATTCCTTGGAGTTCTATTTAAATGCCATTATAAATGCATACTGTAATATTTTCATACCATGGTATGTATCTTTAAGGGTGGTCTACTATTATTTCTCTCTTGTGTTTGTTCTGACAGGAGAGTGTTGGAGCAAAGAGATGGTGTGTATGAGAAAATAGCACAATACCTTCAGCTGAAGAACACAATTAAAAGCATTCAGGTAGGAGATTTCAGCATTCCTCCACCAATCTTCAGAAGCGATAATGAGATGTTGCTTCACTGTATTCCCTTTATGCATCTTTAGGAATCTGACAGTAAAGAACTCAAAACGGATGTTGACCTTGGCTGCAATTTCTATGTTCAAGCTCATGTGTAAGTAATGCAAATCTGACATCTCGGCAAACAAACGTGTGTCAGTGCCTCTTAAAAGGGCAGTCTCATAAAGGATTTGTTCCACTTTAGGCCTGATACATCAAAAATATTTGTAGCAGTTGGTTATGGATTCTTTGTCGAATTCACACACACTGAGGCTTTGAAGTTCATAGAAAAGAAGACGAATCAGCTTACAGAGTGAGCGTTTGTTTTTAACTTTCAAATATCTTTATGTGTGTGTCCTTTTTATTCACCTTGAGATGTTTAGTACTATTTGACTTTTTTTCAGATATACTGAGGTTCTTACCAAAGATGCAGCAAAGATAAAGGCCAATATTCGGATGGTTCTGGAGGTACAATTATTATGATGCACTTATTTATATCTTACATTTACTATGCATGGTGACGTACAAAAACATTCTGCTTTTACAGGGATTACGGGAGTTGCATGGTCTGAAAGATCTTCCAGAGACCAGGAGAGAGGTGTTTTAGTATAATAAATCTAATAAAAGCATGGTGTATTCTTTGTGCGCATATGACTTAATGTTTGTTTCAAACAATGTAAACATTATGGCAATTAGGTTAAGATGAATCTTGCCTTTTAACAGGTTATACTGTTGTTTAAAAAAAAAAAAAATCAGCTGAATAAATTGCAACATTTTCAGAACACCTCTGTGCCATTTGGTGATCATTTTAGCTATGCCACTGTTTGTGCATGCAATACACTAACTCATGTAGTTTATATGAATGCAGACGTTTCTGCATAGAAATGTGAACATGTACGAAGCCTCTCTTCATATCTAAAGCACAAGGATACTGCTTAAAAAGTTTTAGAAATCTGTTAAGAGATCTGTTGTGTTTACCCCTTTGATCTTTTATTCTAAAGATTCACAAAAATCTAGCCTTTAATTGTGGTGGCTGTGGCTCAGGTGGTAGACCGGGTTGTCCACTAATCGCAGGGTTGGTGGTTCAAATCCCGGCCCACATGACTCAACATGCCGAAGTGTCCTTGGGCAATACACTGAACACCAAGTTGCTCCAAATGGCAGGCTAGCACCTTGCATGGCAGCTCTGCTGTCATTGGTGTGTGAATGTGTGTTTGAATAGGCAAATGAGAAGCAGTGTGAAGCACTTTGAATACCGCTAAGGTTCAAAAGCGCTATATAAGTGCAGACCATTTAATTAAAGTATAACAATTGAAAGATGGGAACCTTTTCATTATTAAATGTTTTTCTCCAGAACACATTGGCCGCAATTATTGGCACCCCTAGAAATTCTAATGAATAAAATATATCTGAAGTATTTTCCCATTCACATTTTAATTATTTTTTTTTTTTAAGTGCACCTGGGTGACTAGGAACATGAAATTGTAATTGACTTCCTGTTTCACAGGGGTAACCTACAGGCCAAATTCCCTTAATCATCAATCACAGTGGGTTAGACTAAAGAATATAGTTCTGATGTGTGGCAAAAGGTTGTTGAGCTTCACAATGATGTGAAGTGGCTGTAAGAAATAGGCAAAGCATTGAAAATACCCATTTCAACCATCAGGGCAATAATTAAGAAGTTCCAATCAGCTGGAGATCTTAATAATCGGCCTGGAAAAGGAAGTGTGTCTATATTGTCTCCACGCACAGTGAGGAGGATGGTTCAAGTGGCCAAAGATTATCCAACGATCACAACTGGTGAATTGCAGAAATTAGTTGGGTCTTGGGTTCAGAAAGTCTAAAAAAAGAACAGACATTAACTACATCACCAAGTTGTTTGGGACGGTTTCAAGAAAAAAAAACGTGTGCTCCCATCCAACAACAAACAGAAGCGTCTTCAGTTTGCCAGACACTACTGGAACTTCAAATGCGACCGGGTTCTATAGTAAAATGAATCAAAAATGAGAATTTTGGCCAAAAAACACCAGAGATGGGTTTGGTGCACACCGAGATGAAGAAGCACCCAATGCCCACGGTTAAATGTGGTGCTGGATCTTTAATGTTGTGGAGCTGTCTTTCTGCCAGAGGTCCTGGACATCTTGTTCAGAATCGGATACATAGCATCACAGACTATCAAATACCAATAGATAAAAATAGCTGCCTCTGCCAGAAAGCTCAAAATGGGCCCTGGTTGGATCTTCCAGCAGGACAATAATACAAAACAAACATCAAAATCAACACAAAAATGGTTCAAAGGTTCTGCCATGGCCATCCTAGTCCCCTGACCAGAACCACATAGACAATTTGTGGGGTGTCCACCAGCATGGACCTGAATTTGAAGGATCTGGAGAGATTCTGTATGGAGGAATGGTCTCAGATCACTTGCCAGGTGTTCTTCAGCCTCATTAGGCATTATAAGAGAAGACTCAGAGCTGTTGTATTGACAAAGAGAGGTTGTAAATATTTTTGAATAAAAGGGTGCCAATAATTGTGGCCAATGCATTTGGAAGGAAAAAATTTGATTTTTCCCCTCTTTCAATTGTTGTACTTCAATTAAAGGTTAGATTTTTGAGAATTTTTTGAATAAAATTTCAAAAGGACAAACAATGCAGATTTTTTTCACAGCCTTCTTTGCTCATATTCGCCAAGGGGGCCAATATTGATGGCCACAACTGTGCATTTAAAGGCAGACAATTTAAATCATGCATATTAATGGATAATGACATGATATTCATAGTTATATATTACTATTTAAATATATGCTGTTTTTTCTATGTTAAAGGTGCACTCAGTAATTTCCTCATTGAAAAAAACTCCTAAAGACATGAATTGTAATTTTGCAATATATGTTTGAAATCATGACCACTCACGTTAAAATGAAGAATGTGAGATTTGAGAATTTGTCTTTGTGAATGAAGTATATTAAATTAATTTGAGCATAAATTCTACTGTAATTCAAAATGTATTTAACATTATCTTATATCTACAAATTAAAAGAGCAAAACTATAGAATAATTTGTCTTCATGTCCAGTTATTCATCCTATCTGTATGACATATGTGAAATGCTTTCAAACCAGTTTTAATCTGTCGGGGTGCTGCCATTGGGATTAAAGCGATGATTAATTGACTGATCATTAATTTAACTTCTATTTTAGCTCTTCTTATTGATGAAGACTGTGGTTAATTTGAAGTTTCTGCGTCCATGTGACGGCTACCCTGTCACACTAGTAACAGTTGCCATGGAAACTGGATGTTGAATTGTGGCAGCAGTGTTAGACTTGCTCCCTGAAATAGATTATGTTTCTTTGTAGAAAGACTCACTGCCGCATTTGGGCACAATGACACACATTACAATCGTTATAATGTTACGTTGTCAGCACTGGCTCTGAAAGTACAGATTTGAATTTTAAACTTCAAGAATTCAGGATTTGGAGGGAATTTAATTGTGCATTACTTTTTCCCAAAAGGTTAAAAAATAAAATGTCTGCAGAGCTTTTATGCTTCCAATATTATGGAATTAAAGGTGCACTCAGTAACTTTTGTCTTTGTGTCATCTTGGACTTACACTGACACCTAGTGGCGTGGATGCAGCAACATTTAAAATCAATAGTTTCAGTTTCAGAATCCATTGTTGATATTTAGTATTCACAGTCAGACATGATTGCATTAATCCATAAGTGAGAGGTTAAAATAACATGACGGTTACTGAGATTAAGTGAGTAGTATTCGGCTGGTCTCCATGTAGATTAAAACAGCTTTTATAAGGTTACTGATATGAATGGAGTATTCATTTTAATATGAGTGGTCATGATTTCCTTTGCATATATTGCAAAATTACAATTCATGTCTTTAGTAGTTAAACTTTTTTAATGAGGAAAAAAATTACTGAGTGCACCTTTAAAGATGCTTGACATAATTTTGCCCCTGCTACATATCATGCCACTTACAGTATGTGCATGGAAAGCAATATTTAAGACACATTCCTGCACCAACAACCTGTGGATTGTGCTCGTCACTGTCTGTCTCTCTGTCTGTGTGTGTGTGTGTGTGTGTGTGATCATTTACGCAAATTAATTTAGTAGGCCCATTATCTGTGCAAAGATGTTCATTCGGCCTTGGTCCTCTTTTCAAAGGGAAAAAAGCAGCACACATAAATAAATAAATAATCCTCACAAAAGTTAGTCTTTTCATTCATTTTCCTCTACATCCGACCCACGTCATGCCTGTGCGGTGACATCACGGACGCACAGGGACTCTCAGACCAAAGAGAGGTGAAAAAAAAGAAAAAGAAAAGAAAGTGTAACAGAAGTAGTCGAGGCGCTTGTAGAAACAGGAAGTAAAGAGTGGGTGACGCCAAGCAGGTCAAAAACTTTCAGAAAGGGACAATTCTGCCGTTGTTGTAAGCTCTGAACACTGTCAACCACTGCAGCCGCCGCCGCACTCGCGGTTGTTTAGAGCGCGAGGACTTTCCGTCCGTTGCCTGGACACCCGCTCGCGCTGAAGTGGACGGATGAACGGCTACCAGATCAGGGGGCTCGGTTTATTTACTCCCCCCGACCGCTCACCACAAAGGAATTAACCATAACTTAACGTAATTTTATTGGACATTGCAATTGTGAATGCACGCGCAGGCAGAGCTAGCGCGCAAGCTATCGACTTAGCCGCTAATGTCAACTAAAACATGGAAGGAGAGGTGCATGTGTTACATAACATCCAAACGCAATTATATCATCGACTTTTGACACCCCTGAAACACAGTTATGGATGTGATTTAATCGCCAAAGAGTAACATATTCGCAAACACATCTTGTTTTGGGGAGAGATGGAGTCCAACTCGCTCATCAGTGGTAAGTTTATTCCTGTTGAAGGAGCTTGGCCATGTAGGTGATTGTACTAGCAATACAGTGAATGCAGAGTTTTGGACTGATTTGTGCTTTTAGAATAAAATGTAAATACATTCACAGCTTGCTGTTCATTTACTATTGGTTTGTAAATGAGCTGGATGATATTTAATAAGTCAGAACATTTTGTTCAAATCCATATGATTGCCATTAAGTAGGAAGTAACTGAAAATGAGTGGTATTCACACCTTGGTCTGCTTATTTACGTTTGGTTGACATCACTCCTACCTGTTGGAAACCTGATGCACCTAAACTGTGTTTGCATGCGTGTCTATGTGTTTTGCAATCCAAATGTCTGAGATTATGTCTCCGCATCTGCAACAATGTATCATAATATTGCATGTCTCATGGTTATTCCTTAGCAGCACTTCTTCTAATCAATCATGTGCAATCTGGAAAGTGTATTAGATTTGCATTTGTTTCACACGAAATACTTGGGAGTGTGTATTTTATAAATGAAAATTCTGTCATATTTTGCTCAGCTTCACGCCGTTCCAAACCTTGGATAAGAAGTATTTTGGATAAGATACTTTCAGAAGATTTGAAAAATGATGCATGAGCCGTATGGATTACTTTTATGATCATGGTCCGAAATTATCCTTTCAGCCTGTTAGATGAATACATTTACAAGCATTTAACAAGTGGATTTGACCGACATAAGAGACAAATAAACAATACTGTACACGTGTTTATTTTTAAGAATTGTATTTTAGCCTGGAAGTCAATATAGCCTCTTTTTTTCAGATCATTTACTTATTACGGCAAAACTAAATGCATATTTAAAACTACATTTTGTTGGGTGTGTGGGTGGCTCAGTGAGTATTGACGCTGACTACCACCCCTTGAGTCACGAGTTTGAATCCAGGGCATGCCAGTGACTCCAGCCAGGTCTCCTAAGCAACCAATTGGCCCGGTTGCCAGGGAGGGTAGAGTTACTTGGTGTAACCTCCTCGTGGTCGCGATTAGGGGTTCTTGCTCTTAATGGGGCACATGGTAAATTGTGTGTGTATCGCGGAGAGTAGCATCACCCTCCATGTTCTGGGATTCTCAGCGGTGTCATGCACAGCGAGCCACGTGATAAGATGCGTGGATTGTCGGTCTCAGAAGCGGAGGCAACTGAGACCTATCCTCCGCCACACGGATTGAGCTGAGTAACCGCACCATAACGAGGATCTACTAAGTAGTGGGAATTGGGCATTCCAAATTGAGAGAAAGGGGGATAAAATACTAAATTAAATTAAAAACTACATGTTGCTAAGTTACCTGAGCCTCATGAGACATAAGTACACATAACACAGTAATGTGGTTTATTTGTTTGTCTTATTTTGAAGTCAGTTAATTCAGTCAGCTCTGACTGATATAAAAAATATACATTTTGTTGATTCACTAAAAAGACCCGGGTCATAAAGCCCAAAGTAAACTTAAGTTGGACGTGAATGCTTACACCCTGTCTACACCGGACATGAGGGGCGCATCACGTCAAAAGCAATAGAAACCTAGTATAATAAATTATGCTGTCTACACAGGAATTGTCTGTTGTGGCATATTGTGCTGACATTAAAGGCTAAAACATACGTTACGCAAATGCAGATCGAGCGCTTTGCCAAAAATGACGCGTGGTCCTGTTGTACATGCATCACGTGCGCTCTTGCGTTGCTCTGGCGGTTACAAACCTTGGAACAGAAGGAGGCGAAAGAGGCCCCACGAAACTGGATGTGGAGTAGTCAACATGTTGTCAGTTGAGGAGTGTGATTTAGTATTTGCTTAAAATACGTCTGAAAATATTTTTGGATAATTAACTTGTTCGGCAAGAGTCTCCTCAAATTGCTGCTCCACCATGACAGTTGTTGATTGAGAAAAGAAAATCTGCTGTAGCGCCCCTTGCGGCAATGTTGAGAATACAGTGCGTACTTGCGTTAGGTTTTATATATATAGATCAGTGGTTGCGTCGCGTCAACGGACGTTGACAGGGTCTTCATCTGCGTACATTCAAAGTATACTTCATTTGACAGTGCGTGCATACACAGGTGGTTGCCGCATGTGCGCTATGACTGCTATGAGATAAATAAATTCAGACGCATGCACATACACTGCATTTTGAGATGTAACGGTATGAAAATTATCATATCACGATTATCGTGAACACCTCTATCACGGTTATCAGTATTACGGTATTGTGAAAATATTCTGAAAATGTACAAAAAGTACAGATACACACACTGAAATCATTTAAAGAGGTTTTATATTTGAAAATCAACAAACAACAAATAACATTTGTAAACAAGGAAATATCAAATTAAGTATAATAATAATAATTATTATTATTATGAAAGTTCATAATAATAAAACCACACCAATAATTATTATTATTATTATTATTATTATTATTATTGGTGTGGTTTTATTATTATGAACTTTCATTTTAAATTATCAAAATATGTTGGTTGGATAACTAAACTACACAACATGTTATTTCATAGCTTTCTGAACATCTTGATTCTGGTCGCTCATCCTGAAATTCTGGATTCTTTCATGTCTCACATGCTCTCCTTTCATACAAACACAACTGGTGCCATCGTGCGTCTCTGTTATAGTTATCGATTGTATTGAAAATGAAATCGGAGGACTTCAGTATTTGTATTGGACGATTGTTTTGTAGACTGCACGAATTATACAATAATTAAATAATTAACTGGAACGATTTTAAAACTTTCATCTCAAATTGCTATTTCATGTCCCCGTAATTATTTGAAACATGCGTTGCCCCATTTCGCAGCGACTTTCCTCTTGTAAGCTCTGCAGACAATTACCATCTTCTACTAGTTTTCCCTCAGCATTCTTATTAAATCCAAAATATGACCACACTTCTGATTTGGTCTTCTTGGAAGGTTGAAAATTCTCTCGAGCGCTGTCTTTGACTTCCGCCATGTTTTCACGCAAAAACAACAACAACAATTACAATGTTGCATGCTGCTCCCATGCGTCAGAATCATGCCGTGTGTGTGTGTGTGTGTGTGTGTGTGTGTGTGTGGAAAGCATTTACCGGCAGTTTTACAAATCACGACAATCGCTGGTTTTAATGATAATTAAATGTGACACGGTAATATTAACCATCAGATAATTGTATCGTGGTTTACCGTGAAACCGTTAACCTTTTCATCCCTAACTGCGTGTTCAGAATAGGGTTCCTCTGATGCCAAAAATTTTGACTTCAGCCCTAGAACCTTGATATTGATACTTTGGCAACAAATAAATAGCATTTTAATTGAATGTTATCATCAAAACAGTGTTTAATCAAATTAATAAAGCTTTCATATAATATATTATATAAAAGCTTTCATATAAAATATAATAATTTTCAGCAGAAAATAGCAATTTTTTTGTGAAATAAAATGCAGCACAACAGAGCTTCACAGTATATGTAAATGAAAACATTAATGAAAAAAATCTGATTGCCTGTAGCACAAGACTGTAATGGCTGAATCACAGTGTGCTGATGTTCAGTACACTTGTTTTGGGGATATTGCTTACATTTAATAATAATTTGATAAATAATAATAATTATTATAAAATTATGATGATAATAAGAAAACCATTTATTATAAAATTATTACTTTTCTTATAAAGATTTTCTATACAATAGTAGTGTTTTTTTTCTGTCGTAATATCTTACATTTCTTGCATCCAGTTAAACAGAGCTTTTATTTTGGCAAAACGTTTATTTTGATGCACTTTTGCGTGACTCCAGTGGGTTGTTTTTTAATAAGGTCCACATTCTAAATGAAATGCTGAAATACACAATAGCTGAGATCTCAGGGTAGTGGAGTTTGTGTGTGTTCACATCCACTCATACACTTAAACACACCGCATTATGTGCATCACGTGCGCTCTGTGTGTGTGTGTGAGAACAGCAGCACATCTCATTCATTCTGAAGCATGCAGTGCGTGTAGACTGCATATTATTTAATTATATACCACAGTTAGTTCTGGTCCTCGAATCTGATTGGACGAGAGACGTTCCATGAGCACTGATGGTGTGACAGCATCAGCACTCAGACGCTTCACTTTGTGTATCACTCCGCTTGTGTTCATGCTGTTCTAAACTAAAGTGTAAGCACAGTGCATATGTGTTAGGAGTTACTGTCTTTATTTTTGAAATTACATATGTTAGCCAGCAGGTGGTGGCAAAAGATCATTTTTGTGTGTAGTATGAGCCAGTTGGTGACGTAAAGTGAATCCTTTAGTCATTGTTTACATAGAACAGCGCTCTGTGAGTTTCCACATTGGATACTACTGATTAAAATGGCGGAGGATATTGCTGTTTCTATAGTGAAGGGCATTTGCGCACCGGCTACCCCAAAATAGAGAGGAATATATTGAAGACTTGGACGTCTATATTCCACTTAGAAAGCTGACCTTCAGAAAGCTGTAAGAATCTCTGACTGGGTTTGGCAACAGGTGATCTCACATGCTCTCTCTCTCTCTCTCTCTCTCTCTCTCTCTCTCTCTCCCCTCCCTTGTTTATCCAATGACTTGTTAGAAACAGCACAAGCCGTGATACTATTTCTGAAGTGAACATTTTGAATTACTAATGGAGGCTTGGACGCATCATTTGTTTTGAACCAGCAACGGCAGATTCTGATTGGTCCCGTAATTAAGTAGTTCCATGCACAAATGCGTTTTTATGACCGTAATTCATATTCATTTATGACCGATTTTTTCCTAATTTTAGAAAGTGTACTTGTTCATTGAACTGTTGTATATAAGCAATATCACACGCGCAATCGTGCTATTTGGCCCAAAATAAGCACTGCTGTGATTACCTACGGCACTCAGCCTGCGGCCAAATCACAGCAGTGCTGAAGTAGGGCCATAATCGCACTCTCGTGTGATATTGCATAAATATTACATCCTTCCACTGTTTAATGATCACACTTGGCCATATCAAGATTTTAATTTGATGAAATTGTCATTGTAAGTCTATTCTTAACAGCCTTGTTTACATTCACACCAAAAATCAAAGATGGCGGTACTATGAATAAGGTCTACATGACTTCAGAATTGAGTTGTGGAGCATCAAACAATACAAGATTTCCTCTATGGTCAACTCTAAAATATAAAATATTTTTATATCCTCTGACTAAATAGAATAAGTTATCTGTCCAATTTGACCACAAAATTCACTCGCCAAAGAGAACATTTTGTTTGTTTCGGACCCCGTTTGTGACACATTTTTTGTCATTTATTAAGCTTTAAAGCGAGTAACTATCAGCTGCCATTGTATTCTAAAAGACAGACCTGGATATTAATAAAAACATTTTCTTTTGTGTTCTGCAAAATGCCTCGTTCACACTGTCAGACTTCCGGTGACACGAGCTGCAGTGATCGTAGGTGACAGAGGTCGCCTGGCAACGACAAGACAAAGTTGAGAAAATGTTAACTTTATGCAAATGACGAGTGACATTGAGGGAGCGACTACCAATGAAAGTGAAGACAGTGGAGCTCACGCCATCCATCTCCAGTAATTGTGCGAGATACTGGAGACGAGTGCAGGCAAAATGGAGTAGTTAAAAGGTTTCACTTTTATATATCTTTTGTCTGTACCTACATACATGGATATAGCCTAATAAAAATGATGTGTGGAAAAACGTGTCTACTTTCAAGTTTGAGTTTAATTCATACACTGATAGATTGTTTATTTTGTTCATGATATGATGCATTGATTACTACTGCAGGTTATACAAAAACACTCTTCCCTGTAAAATGTTCATTTTTAGAGGCAAGAGAACTGATTCTTTGTCATATTAGAGTGATATCTTAGTTTTACTGGCAGAATTTCCAAAGGTACAATGGCCAAACATGCAGTCCACCAATAATGTTAAAGCAACAACAGTAGGAACGCCCACCAGCGACACAGATCGCAGAGTTTAGCGACAATGTCACTGGCGTTTTAAACGGGACTTAAGAAAGACATATCTATGTTTACAATGACATGAGTATGACAAAATTATGAAAGAATTGTCTTTATTTTAAGACCTCAGATACACTAGTCAAAGCCACTGGTTTGTTCCTTTGTTTTTTAATGCCTTTTGTACTCAAAATTACAAGTCCTAGACTATATGTTTGCTCTGAGGACATTAGGGTTACTAGAAAATAAAAGTACAACATTTTCACTGTTATGATAAGGTAAGTGAATCTGCTTTTCAATTGTGCAGTGATCACAATTGAATATTGAAGATGTGATTGAAAATACTTGCCCACTGCAGTATCTGCAGCCCCTTGAGCTCCCTGTTTATTTGTGTGTGTAAATGAAACCAAACCAAACCACTGAGATTAACCAGCAGACAGTAGCCAACCTGAAGAGACAGGGCGGGCACCTTGTTGATTAACCATCAGGACGGGGGTCGGCAACCTATGGCACACGTGCCAGCATTGGCTCACGGAGGGGTAATCACTGGCACCCCAGCAACGGCGAGAGAGTAGACCATTTTATTCAAATAAAATTCACACCATTACAGTCTACATCTTGATGTAATCCTTCCTCATGTTCACGCAGCATGTTTTCATGAGCTGAATGGGGGGCTGAACAAAAAGTAAAAATGTGACGAGACTGCAGTATACCCAACAGACTCGTGCAGTGTGTGCAAGCCATTCACGAGCCGACAGCGCTTCACTTTTGGTTAATTGCGTGAGTAAACACACCCACTTTGCATTGGTCAGGCTGCGCGAATGACAGCCTACATTCTGTTTCATTCGTTTCTTTTTGCTTTCAGAACAACACATGATGTAATTAGGAAAACACACAGTCATTGACCAGGAAAATAAAAAATGGCACTCCATGTCAAAAAGGTTGCCGACCCCTGCATTAGGAACTATTAAGGCACTACTTACCAGCTGTAATTTGCATATTACAAATGGCTGGCCTGGATGTGGATGTGTTTATTAGGGATTTATGTGGTATTTTACCTTTGAATTAATTCTCCTCACATCCCAGCACTGTCTGGCTCTTTCCTCCTGTGGGAAGGCAATTCATTCATGTGCTATAAGTCATCGTAGGCCGTGAAGCCTGAGAACTCAAGATAATTGACTATTGAGCATTGAGGTCCCCAAACAGTCTTAAGGCAATAAGGTCTGACGGGGAGAAAACAGATCTTGTGTTTTTCCTTGTTCAGTGCCTGTCTTTGTTTGCCTTTCTCAGATGTACAGGCTGTGATTTATGAGGCATTAGACCAAGGCAAGCTGTGCTCTGTTAGTCCCTTGATTAGTCATGCTATAGCTCTTCAGCTAGAATGTAATTCTGCAAGGAAAATTAGGGAATAATTGAAGTGTAAATTAGACAAATGTGAATCTGGTCTTTTGGTTCTGGCTGCACTTTAGCGAATATTTTTATTTCTGGTAGCCCTCTGGTGATTTCTCCTTTGTGTTCTGTTCTCAAGCACACATTTTTAATGATGCTCTAGATGTGTAGTGTTCAGCATCCTGTCTTATAGGGGTTCAGTATGTAATTGCTGAAACACTGGCAATTTTTCAACATAACAACACACGCTCACATAGAAATCGTACAGATTCATATGAGTTGGCTACAAGTTGGCTAAATTGTATGAAGTTGTACGAGTAGGGTTATACAAATTCTTACGACTTTTGCAACAGCCAATCAGGTGACTCCCTCGTCTCCTTCTAAAATGTGACAATTACTTTTATTCCATCAAACAAAACATACTCATTATGCTTCAAATCATCCTTACAGACTCTATGGTTAGGTTTAGATATGGGGTAGGGCTGCAACTAACGATTATTTTGATAATTGATTAATCTAACGATTATTAGAACGATTATTTGACTATTCGGTGATTATTGCAATGATTAATCATTAGCTGTTAACCGATTATTCTGCTTGTGTCCCTATTTAAATGGTTCTATTAAATTTGCTTACTAACAATAAAGAGGACAAAATCATCTTTTAAAAATACCTCTAAATGACATTCACTGAATTAAAGGAAAAATAATTTTATTAAGTTTAATTCAGTAAAGAAATTCACTGCAAACAAATCCTATTGGAATCAAGTGTTTTTGTCTTGTTTTCCATTTAAAATAGTCTAAAATTCCTTAAAACAAGATACATTTACTTGAGAAGCAACATATAAGATGTTAAGTGTATTTTGTAAGTGTATTTTTTCACTTGTTCATACTTCTGCGAGTGCCGACAAAATATACTTGTATTCAAGATCTATTCTCTAAAAGCAAGTATAAATATCTTATATACTGATTCTCAGGTGAATGCATTTTATTTAAGGATTTTTAGGTATTTTAAAAAAAATTGTATTTTTAACCTTATATTCAACATTCTCGTATAACAATTTTTTTCTTCTGCTGTATAGCTGTTAAAGAAAATGTATGTTGTTTTAAAGGAGTTTTAGATATTTATATTGGAAAACAAGCCAAAACAAATCAAAAACGTATTTTGTTGCAGTGTATAATGGGGCGAAGACTTCCTCTCTCACCTTTCTGTTCACTTCAATCCTTCTTTAACCCTCAAAAAAACTCGCTCTTATTAATAAAGCTACATATTGCCAATTTCCTTCACAATAAGAAATGCACAGTGACATATAGTACAGGTCCTTCTCAAAAAATTAGCATATTGTGATAAAGTTCATTATTTTCCATAATGTAATGATAAAAATTAAACTTACATATATTTTAGATTCATTGCACACCAACTGAAATATTTCAGGTCTTTTATTGTTTTAATACTGATGATTTTGGCATACAGCTCATGAAAACCCAAAATTCCTATCTCAAAAAATTAGCATATCATGAAAAGGGTCTCTAAACGAGCTATTAACATAATCATCTGAATCAACTAATTAACTCTAAACACCTGCAAAAGATTCCTGAGGCTTTTAAAAACTCCCAGCCTGTTTCATTACTCAAAACCGCAATCATGGGTAAGACTGCCGACCTGACTGCTGTCCAGAAGGCCATCATTGACACCCTCAAGCAAGAGGGTAAGACACAGAAAGAAATTTCTGAACAAATAGGCTGTTCCCAGAGTGCTGTATCAAGGCACCTCAGTGGGAAGTCTGTGGGAAGGAAAAAGTGTGGCAAAAAACGCTGCACAACGACAAGAGGTGACCGGACCCTGAGGAAGATTGTGGAGAAGGACCGATTCCAGACCTTGGAGTAGAAACATCTAGAGCCACCGTGCACAGGCGTGTGCAGGAAATGGGCTACAGGTGCCGCATTCCCCAGGTCAAGCCACTTTTGAACCAGAAACAGCGGCAGAAGCGCCTGACCTGGGCTACAGAGAAGCAGCACTGGACTGTTGCTCAGTGGTCCAAAGTACTTTTTTCGGATGAAAGCAAATTTTGCATGTCATTCGGAAATCAAGGTGCCAGAGTCTGGAGGAAGACTGGGGAGAAGGAAATGCCAAAATGCCTGAAGTCCAGTGTCAAGTACCCACAGTCAGTGATGGTCTGGGGTGCCATGTCAGCTGCTGGTGTTGGTCCACTGTGTTTTATCAAGGGCAGGGTCAATGCAGCTAGCTATCAGGAGATTTTGGAGCACTTCATGCTTCCATCTGCTGAAAAGCTTTATGGAGATGAAGATTTCCTTTTTCAGCACGACCTGGCACCTGCTCACAGTGCCAAAACTACTGGTAAATGGTTTACTGACCATGGTATTACTGTGCTCAATTGGCCTGCCAACTCTCCTGACCTGAACCCCATAGAGAATCTGTGGGATATTGTGAAGAGAAAGTTGAGAGACGCAAGACCCAACACTCTGGATGAGCTTAAGGCTGCTATCCAAGCATCCTGGGCCTCCATAACACCTCAGCAGTGCCACAGGCTGATTGCCTCCATGCCACGCCGTATTGAAGCAGTCATTTCTGCAAACGGATTCCCAACCAAGTATTGAGTGCATAACTGAACATAATTATTTGAAGGTTGACTTTTTTTTGTTTGTATTAAAAACACTTCTTTTATTGGTCGGATGAAATATGCTAATTTTTTGAGATAGGAATTTTGGGTTTTCATGAGCTGTATGCCAAAATCATCAGTATTAAAACAATAAAAGACCTGAAATATTTCAGTTGGTGTGCAATGAATCTAAAATATATGTAAGTTTAATTTTTATCATTACATTATGGAAAATAATGAACTTTATCACAATATGCTAATTTTTTGAGAAGGACCTGTATATTATGATTCAATAAGTCACGAGCCATCATGTTATAGTCTAGCTGCATTAAGTGTCAGAGTGTGCATCAGCCGGGTGCAGTTTCAATCTCTCCCCCTTTAGATTGGGACATTCACGCAAATCATAGTTGACTGCACAGAGAAATGCCAGTTTCAGAGTTTGTAGTTATTTGTATGATCAGCTTCTATATTATCTGAACTTTAATAAAGCTATAACACATGAAATATAACCGCATTTAAGACACATTTTTGTTTCCTTTACAAAGCTCTGGCTCCGCTTATTCCATAAGGAGAGTGCTTCTATTTTCTGTGCTTCTGAAATTGTATTATGCCCTCATACTTTGCGATCTACATCACCTGAAGCTTTTTGGAAAGTTTGGAGTGCATCTGGACTGTGTAATTCTTCCTGTCCTCAGTCAGGCGTGAGCTGCAGTGCTCTTCTCGCTTGTTCTCGTTAGAGTTTAATGTGATCTCATGTTACATTAAATGAGATCAAACGACTATTCGACAACGAAAAGTCGACTAATCGTTTCAGCCCTAATATGGGGTTTGGGTTAGGGCATACAATTAATAAGCATGTACTATTCGACAACGAAAAGTCGACTAATCGTTTCAGCCCTAATATGGGGTTTGGGTTAGGGCATACAATTAATAAGCATGTACGCAGAAATTTTGCTTACTTCAGCATTATACATCCGAGTATTTGCACGTCTAGAATTTGTTAAAATTCCCACGAACAAACCCGTTTGATTTCATTCGATATACAATTTTATTCAAGAAAGCTGTAATGTATTTGTAAAACAATCACTTTCAAGTTTACGGGCAAGGAAGAGGCGAGAAACCGGCTTAACATATAAACTTAAAGGTTTAATGAAGAACTCAAAAGACAAACACATAATAAGACGGACGTCCGTAATTGAGCTCTCTCTTCCGATCACCGTCCGCGAGTGGCCTTTATCCCTCTTGACGGCGTAATTAGCCTAATACGGGACCGGGCGTGCGTAATCACGCGCCGATCCCGCCCTCCACCGTGCCACAGTCCTCCCCCGTTCTTTCAGGCTGGGGACCCCCGGCCTGACGTACATCCCCTGGGGGGGGAGCGCCTCCCGCGCAGTCTGCCGGCAGGTCATCCCCATTAACCTGGACGAGGGAGGGGGCAAGGGGAGGGAAACAAAAAAACAACAATTAAAAATGGGGGGGAGGGTTCCTGCACTGGGCGGTACCTCCCCTCCCACAAACACCATAATTTAAAAAAAAAGGGGCAACAATTAAAAATGGGGGGGGAGGTTCCTGCACTGGGCGGTACCTCCCCACCCACAAACACCATAATTTAAAAAAAAAAAAGGAGGGAAAAGGCCAACGCAGAGCGGTATCGAGAGAGAGAGGAGAGAGAGATTAAAGGAAAGAAAGAAAAAAAACGTACTCGCCGGTTCTCTGATACGCCGTAGCTCGTTCCTCAGCCACTTCTCCACCCTCTACAGGACAACAGCCGCGCCTCTCCGGGCAGATCGGAGGCAGTCCTCAGCCCCTGGCGGACGGAACGCCCCGCCGCGTTCCCAGGGTGTCGAAGGGGCCTCCCCCCGCCCCTGGCAGTGGCTCTCCCGCTCCAGGCGGTCGGCGGCGAGCCCCTCCCCGCACGCGGTCGGCAGTCTCCAACCCCGCCGCGTTCCAGCGGCCAGTAGGGAACTCCCCCGCCCCTGGCAGCGGCCCTAACCGCTCCAGGCGGTCGGCCAGGAGCCCCTCCTCCCCTCGCGGTCTGCGGCCGTTCCTCCGCGTCCAGGCGGCTGGGCTCCTCCGTCCCCCGGCAGATGGCCGCGGCTGCTCCATTGAGAAGTGGCGAGAACTCCGCTACGGCGTATCCCTCTTCCTTCCCGGGTTTCGGCACCAATGTAAAACAATCACTTTCGCGGGCAAGGAAGAGGTGAGAAACCGGCTTGTCCAATAAATAATAATTTAATGACGAACTTAAAACAAACATTTAGGACAGCAGACGTGTCTGCTGATTAAGCTCTCTCTTCCGATCACCGCCGCGAGTGGCCTTTATCCCTCTTGATGGCGTAATTAGCCTAATACGGGACCGGGCGTGCGTAATCACGCGCCGGTCCCGCCCTCCACCGTGCCACAGTATTATTATTAGGGATGTAATAATTATTTTAACAGTAACTTTATAACAACCACGGTGAGAGGAGAGATGAGACGGATTTTTAGGAGTTTAGTATAGTCCCAAATGGAACACTTAACATTTTTTTTTTACCGCACGGAAGCATTCACCAATTTACAAGCTGACGGAAGTGACGTTTAAAAAGCATGTGATGTGTTGCTGCTAGCTTTAGCGCATTAGCCAACCTCAATTTAAAGTATCTCAAACATTGTACATATTCACACAACGTGGGGTGATGGTAAAGCATTCAACTTACATTTGTAAGGTGTTGCCTTCACTGAAATTTCACTGGTGGCTATATTCTTCATTATTTACAATTGGTTTGTCAGACAAGCAACGCAGCCAGATAGGGTACGAATTTAACACCCGCCAATAGCCAAATGCGGGTAAATTTTCTATTTGGCTGGTGAATTTCGCGTTGTCATACGCCACTTTGGCGGATGCTTTTTTTTGTCAGTTTGTGTCAGCTTGTAAAATAATGTAACATGTTCCAGTTTTCTCATCAAGGGGGTTCTTTAGGTCTTCAGTCAGCTCTCATTAGCTAGTTCCGCTGCTCATCGAAAGTCTCAGTTAGCAGTTGGGATACTGCGCTCATGTACTTGTATGTGTGGAGCCGGTGTTGTGTTGAATCCGGCTGCTCTTACGAGCTCCTTGGCTCACACTCACGCTCGGTTTGATTCGTTAATTCACTTCATACAGACTACATATTTATTTCATTAAATAGCAGCCATTTGCAGTTTAATAATCACTTTGAGCACACACAGCAACCGGATTTTCCAGAGGTGAAAATTATGTAGGGTGTGTCTACAGCATTTAAACTGCTGTCACATGTGACTGACCTATTAGAAAATGGTATGCTAATTAATAATGCAGGAAATATTAAACAAGAGCATATACTGTATCTGTGATTATAATAAGAAATTGATTGGAATATCTGGCTAAATACAACATAACTGGTGGCATTAACAAGCCTGTAATCTTATATATCAACACTGGAGCCCCGCAGGGCTTTGTTCTCAGCCCACTCCTGTATTCCCTTTACACACATGACTGTGTGGCGACACATTGCTCCAATGCCATCATTAAGTTTGCTGACGATACGACGGTGGTGGGTCTGATCACTGACAATAATGAAACAGCCTACAGAGAGGAGGTTCACACTCATAACACAGAAAGACAGAGAACACAGCCCCATCACCATTAATGGAGCACCGGTGGAGAGAGTCAGCAGTTTCAAGTTCCTCAGTGTCCACATTAGTGAGGAACTCACATGGTCCGTCCACACTGAGGCCATTGTGAAGAAAGCTCACCAACGCCTCTTCTTCCTGAGACGGCTGAGGAAGTTTGGAATGAACCACCACATCCTCACACGGTTCTACACCAGTACTGTAGAGAGCATCCTGACTGGCTGCATCACCGCCTGGTACGGCAATAGCACCGCCCACAACCGCAAAGCACTGCAATGGGTGGTACGAACTGCCAGAAACATCATCGGAGGTGAGCTTCCCTCCCTCCAGGATATATTTAACAGGCGGTGTGTGAATAAAGCTTGGAGGATCATCAGAGACTCCAGCCACCCGAGTCATGGTCTGCTCTCACTGCTACCATCAGGCAGGCGGTATCGCAGCATCAGGACCCGCACCAGCCGACTTCATGACAGCTTCTTCCCCTAAGCAATAAGACTTTTGATCACTTGATCTCTCACAATCAACATTAAGCACTGCACTTTATTAATCTTATTATCTCGCACTGGACTGTCAATATATTCTCCACAATATAACAACTGCATATATATTTTTATATACTCTTTATTTTTTATTGTATGTGTATTCTATATTGTGTGTATTGTTTACTGTACATTGTATAATAGGATTGTGTTGTGTAAGTATGTGTAAATTGTGTTGTGTAAATATGTTGTTTATTGTAATTGGTATATGTCTCGTCACTGTCATGACTGCTATGTTGCTCGGATCTGCACACAAGACGTTGACCTACTGTTGCACTTGTACACATGGTAGTGTGACAAAGTGATTTGATATTACTCTTGAATTAAAAATATGGACATGTATACACTTGATACGCTATTTTCTAAAGCCTGTACATCATTATTCCGAAAATCCTGTTGTATGTAATTTTATGTTTTGAAAAACGGGGCTCAACACAATTTCACAATTTCCCACACTCTGCTCAAATCATAATCGAAAGCTGCTCGTTTCTCTTTTGCATGGGTAAATAAACACAGCATATAGAGCTTGAGAAAAACATGCATCAGTCCAAACGCAACAGTCCACGTTATCTGAAGTTGTGAAACGGGTCTAATATTTTCTGGTGTCTTCTCTTGACCAACATCCAGTTCAGACACTCGGAGCACTTAAATGCTGGAAAGTGCTAATTTACTGGCTTTTTTAAAATGTCACTTTGCAATGGATTAATATTACCAGGGGTTATTTATACAGGCCGTTTTATAGTAGGTAAAACATGCTGTAATTTTTACTAGCACGGGAACGTGCATTCCGTAAAATGCCCGGGAAAATTACTGACATGACCGATTCACACAGGATTAAAATGACTGAGAACCGGAAGGTCTAATAATTATTACATTACCACACGTCCCCATTTTTTGGATTGTGCAGTGAGGTTCTGAATAAAACCACCTCATGATAAAAATAAAGCATTCGGTTAAATTTGTTGTTCTGTTTTTTTTTTATTTATTAAAGTTTTAATTACATTAACTTAATTTTGATGATAACACCGAAATAAACTGTTGATATAGATTTCAGAAAAAAATAAAAAACCGCTATCGGCGAGTACTGAAAAGGAAGTATTGGTACTTGTTCTAAACAAAAATGGTGGACATTCTAGTTAGCAGTAAATCTATGAGCTGGCTCTTTTTACTGGATCAAAAAGACTTCTGAATCAGTTGGAACTGACTGAATTAATTAATTAATTCACTTCCTGTTACTATGTTATGTGTAATTAAGTCTCATGAGACTCATGAGAGTTACTTACTGGTTGTTCATATGACAACATATGTGTTTTTGTAAAATTTGCAGTCCTTAAAATCCAAGTAAACTATTTGTAATTAATAGAAACTTAGTTTAGTTGTAAGAAGTGAATAATCTGAAAAATAATGCTAAATAGACTATCTGGCAATTAAATATTTCATAAATAATAAAATGATACAGTTCACTTTTAAACAGTTCACTTTTAAACTTACAGTATTGTTTATTTTTCTCTCATGTCTGTAAAATCCTTTTGTAAAATGCAATATTTTGTTTGTATAAAAATAGCCAGTTTTAACTGGCTGGTAAATTATTTCATCTTCCAGCCACCTTGGCTGGTGTGCTAAAAATTTAATTTCGGCAGCCAGGTAACTCCACCCCTTCCACTACGTTCATGAAGTGTCCAACATTCCACACTCTGTTTTGAAGGTTCACGAAATGCATCATGCTGGTACTTCTAGCATACTTCTTTTTGTTGCATTTTTTGTCCATCAGTGGAGAAATGCACATTCAAGAACCTTTAACAGAACTGAAAGTCCTGAAAATTATATGGTTCCTGTATTTTTAAAAACATGGAACCAGTTCCGATTCCGAATAGGAGCTGGTTCTCGCACCCCCAACACTTTTTTTTGTTGTTTTTTGCTCATACTTTTTAATAACAACAAAGTCATTTTTGTCCCTGTTTAGTGTTCTTTTTCTTTTGTGTTTTTGCAAAAGTTGCAGTCCTTAAGATCCAAGTAAACTACTTGTCATTAATGCAAATGATGATTTGTAATTATGGAAACTGTAATGGAAATGTTACAGAAATTTCAGCAGTCTTATATCAGGGTCTTGCTGTGAGATGTTGATGTAATGAGAGAGTGTTAATAATGGGCTAACAGGAGAATATGACATTTAAAAACAGTAAGTGTTTAGTTTAGAAGTGACCCAAAATTATTTCATTTTGTCAACACCATTTATTGAAGACATTTTTCTGTTAATTAATTTGATTTCGGCTAATTTTAATGGTGATATTAATTAAAGAGTTTGTATGCACAGGTTACTTGAATTGGAAAAAATGACCTTTATTTTCAGCAATTCAACCTGTAATGTCTTTGGGTCAGTGTGCTTGGAGTGGGGGTAGGGTCTTTCTATTCCTTAGAAGCTGCTGCTTAAAGTTTTTACCATGGTGATGGTTTCTAAGGTTTTGCTTATGAGTTACGTAAATGGGGGGGGGGGGGGGGGGGATTAATTTGCATTCTCAACATGTTCTTCCTGAACGTGTGATAGAAGTCCTCTGCTGACTGTAGCACCATTTATTCTTCCCTGTTTTCCCTTGATTTCCCTGCACATGTGAAAGTGTTCCTCTGGTTAAGCCGTCCAGCACTAAAGACTGTCTGTAGAAAGAGGATTTATTTTACTGTACTATGAATGAGATTCAAAGTCTGTTGGATATGTTTAAATCTCTATGGATTTTTCAACATTGCTTCAGTTTTAGACAAACAAATCCTTTGACTAGCGCTGACGATACAAAATCAAGCATATTGCGATTGATTTTAATGTGCTTTTAATTTGGCCATTAAGTTTCATAAAGAGTACTGGAGCATAATTTCACTATCCATTAGGGCTGAACAATTAATCAAAATAACAAAATATTGTTATATGGTCATATGTGAAAGAGCATAAGGCTTTAATTAAAGACAGATCAACATGTCTGTGTGCGCTTCAGATTAAAAAGGTGACGTGCTGTTCTGTGCACGTGCGAGGCTTATGGGCTTGAGTTTTACTGCTTTTAGGGCAGTTCACGGGCATAGTGAAAGAACAATACTAGTATATAGGACAGAAAATGTATTACTTGTATATAAAACAAATATAATCCTCAAAATAATAATGATAATTCAGTATTATTATAATAAATTTGACTGGGTCCCACAGTAATACATTTGAAAAGATTTCAAACAAACTTCTTTCACGTTGTCATTATGGGGTATTGTTTGTAGAATTTTGAGGAAAATAATGAATTTAATCCATTTTGGAATAAGTCTGTAACATAACAAAATGTGGAAAAAGTGAAGCGCTGTGAGTACTTTCAGGATGCATTGTAATACGTAATTTTTTCACATCTTTTTCATTCGCAATTTTTTTTTTTAGTAAAAATATAGGAAGGTCAATAATGCTTTTATTAAGCTACAATGTATCTAAATATAAAAGTGCATATAAAAGAAAATGGTTAAATCTCATTCTCCCTTGTGTTTATTTAGTGGAAAATGGTTGGAAAAATTATGTCTTCATTATTTTTAAATGGATTTATATTCAATGGTTTTACAATATTAAATCTACTTTTTATGGATGTAAAAATAATAATAATAATAATAAAAATACATATAAATAAATACATAATTATCAAGATATATATTGAATATTGTCAATAGGCTGAAAAATTATATAATTTTTGTAAACATATCACCCAGTCCTAGTTACAACTAACTAGGTATTTTTTAATGCAGTATTTGCAGCAAAATAATACAACCTCTCCCCTTAACGTTTAGCTCTCATTAGCTTTCCCCCTATAAGGTCGCTTGTGTCAAATTTGATATGCTATTTTCTAAAGCCTGTACATCATTATGCCGAAAATCCTGTTGTATGCAATGTACTATATGTCTGCTGCCAGCTGGTGGACGTTTCTGTGCATTTCTTGATGGAAAAATATTTTTTATATTTTTCCCAAACTATCCGCTTTGTATTGCATACAATTGCTTTTTTTATGTGCAATCTTTGCAGATTTTGATAAAATTAAAATGACAGTAATGATTATATTGTTTCTGATATTTAAAAATGAGTATGTGCTGAATATAAGCAACTTGTGCTTGGTTAAAAATTTGTTTGTTATTTTATTGAAAGCTCCCCTTTAAAATACACTAGACGTTTGAGGTATCTCTCAATCACCATTACATTCATGCCCAAAAAAAACAATCACAGAGCTTTGAAAATTCTGTCATACTTTTTACAAGATATAAAGTGTGAACTAATATTTCGGTGTATTTTCATATATGCAGCCTTCTCTGTCATTTATAAAGATCTCATTATTTTACATTAAAAGCTGTTATGATGTCATCTTACCATACGTTCCTGAGAACCAGCAAAAAAAGTTTTACAATTTCCCTTAATGTCAGTAGTTTGGTGCATAAAATACATATAATAAAAATTGTTTATTGAAAGAATTATGTTTTATTCATATTTTATTTGATGTGCTAAATTGAACTGTGATACATTTCAATCCATATTTAAGGAAGATGTCATGACCAAACTCAAAAATTTGGTATCTCTGAAAAGCTCAGGGAGTCCTCGTGATAATACCTCTATGATTTACCACTGTCGCATGTATGGGCTAAGAAAAACTTGTCCCACACAAATGTCCTACACAAATTGAATTGCTGGGCCTCAGTGGGATAATGACCTTTAAAGCCCAATGTATCAAATATGATACATACATTTTTTTTTCTAATGGTACTAAAAACAGTTTAATGTAAAAAAAAATATTGAATTTTCTAAAAATTCGTTCATATGTCAGGCTTTACAGGGTTAAACATTGTTTGATCTTATGAAAAAAGTAAAGCTTTAATGTTCTACCAGCAGCTTCTTTTCTTTACCTATTGCAATGACTTTGCTCAGTGTAAGCTCGTATCTCTTTTTTACAGCACTTATCAACTTATGTGTGCAATATTTGGCAAGCATGCCTCATCACAGCAAATAGAGAGATTTTAGACTATGTTTTTTAATGTATTTCAATAAAAGAATATTACTGAATGCAGGTGTTTTTTGTTTTTTTGTTATTTTTTTTAACATGTTGTTATTTGCCATTTAGAAGAAATTTTCCATTGCTTGTAACCTGAGGTTTTGTATCTTGCTCAGACCCTCAAGGAACATTTGACCTATTGCACAAAATAGATGCTTTTAAAAACTCAAATTAGATCATTCGATCACGCCCCAAAATTTAAATAATTATGTCAGCATTTGGTCTCTCCAATCCTGTATGACGTTTTGTCAAAAGAAGAAATTGAGGAATGTAATAGCCACTCTTTTCCATTTAATGAAAGTGAATTGTGATGTAGCTTATTAAGCTCCAAAAAAAAAAACAACAAACAGTTTTCATATATATAGTCTGTATGACTAGTGTGATAATGGCTTTGTGTGAGGAAACCAAATGAGGAAGAAATGCTTTCCTAATTAGTTGACTACGGTTTATGTCTCCTACAGCGATGGACCCATCCATTACATTGTGGCAGTTCCTGCTACACCTGCTGGATGATCAGAGTCAGAAGCACCTGATCTCCTGGACGTCTGGGGATGGGGAATTCAAGCTGCTGGACGCTGAGGAGGTGGCCAGACTCTGGGGGCTGCGCAAGAATAAAACCAATATGAACTATGATAAACTAAGCAGGGCACTTCGTTACTACTACGACAAGGTGTGTACAGTAAAATACATTTTGTAATGCTCTGTTTTCCTATAACTCAGAAATGTTGGCTAAAACAAATGACAGAATATGGGCCTGGGCGATATATTGGTCTAGTTTTATTAAGGTGTGTTCAGCAGTATTATATTAGTAATTGATTTCATCGTCTTAGTACTGACATTAGAATGGGAGTCAAACAAGTGCTTGTATTACTGTCTAATGTCATGTGCATATTTTTGCTTAGCCACTTTTCATCAAGCTTTCATAAACCCACAGAATATTATCAAGAAGGTTAGTGGTCAGAAGTTCGTCTACAAGTTTGTGACCTTTCCCGACCCCAACTCCGCTGATGGGCTCAAAGGGACTGAGGATACCCAGAAGGCCACTGCAGGGGAAAAATTGGAGCTGTCCATCCAGACCAAATCTGTAGATGGCACAAACACCACCACCACCACCACGAGTCTGAGCAAGAACCTGCAGGTACAGCGCTCCTGCCCCAGCTCAGTGCAGCGCAGCTCCCGCAACGATTACATGAAGTCTGGCCTCTACTCCACCTTTACTATCCAGTCCCTGCAAATGCCATGCAAAGCCACATCCAAACCCATAAAATCTGAGCATATACTGAGTGATGGCAGCCCCAAAGCTGCCCATTTGGACCGGACAGTACACGAGGTCAGCCTCTTTTAGTATTTCAATGGTCGAGAAGGAAATAGGACTTTTTTCTGTGTGTTCAAAAGTGGGATGTAGTAAATGTTAACACTAAGACGACATACCTACAAATATACCTATAAAAGAAATGTTCAATGCGAGTTGAGCTCGATCAACAGCATTTGTGGCATTAAGTTTATTACTGCAAAAAATTATTTCAAATCGACCCTCGTTTATTAAACAGTGGTTACAGTAAGGCACTTAAAAAAGTGAATGGGGCCAGACTATAAATGCTAAAATACACATTGTAAACATTATACATATCATGATTTTATTGTGATAAAATTGCTTAATTTATATGAGTAAATTAAGATCCAATAACTGGGCTACATGGTGTCGTTGTCGTGACAACGCAGTAGCAATATTGGAAATTTATTTGGTTATCATGTTTTATGTATATGTCTTGTGGCTATACGTCACTGAAAACTACCTTACTGAAACTAAGAATTTGGTTCTTTTTGTTTTTTAATAAACGAAGGGCGAGTCAAAATAATTTTTTGGGAAATCAGCATTATGCTTAATACATATGCTTAAAGGTGCTGTAAGCAATTTCTATTTTTTATGGAATGCTATCCAGAAAATGTTCCTTCTTGCTGAATGTTATCACTAAAATAACTGTCAAATCTCTGTAACAGTACTAAACTGTGTAAACAGCAAACAAAAGATCTGACCGCGGACACATTCTTTGATCAGCCAGTTATAAGACTTTGTGCTTTCTGCCTTTCAATGTGTTTGCACATTCTCATAGTGTAGTAGTTGAAGCAGAACATTCAGGTTTAATGTCATATTAAAATTGAAAATAGTTGTCAACGGAGTGTGCTATTTTACTTCTGTTGTGTTTTACAACTGTGTGAAGATGCACTGCTCTTGTTTGGTGACAGTCTCAACGCTATGCGTGTTTTGAAAAGAGGGGGTCTGTCTAATTAACGGCTCAGTCGTGGAAGTTCCAGAACGTCCAAAACCGCTCATAGCACCTTTAACTTTTAACTGAGCTTAAAGGGATAGTTCACCCAAAAATGAAAATTCTCTCATCATTTCATCATGCCATCCCAAATGAATGACTTTCTTCTGAAAAAAGATTTTTAGACAAATATCTCAGCTCTGTAGGTCCACACAATGAAAGTGAATCTGTACCAAAAATTTTAAACTCCAAAATGTACATAAAGGCAGCATAAAATTAATCCATAAGACTCCAGTAGTTAAATACATATATTCAGAAGCGATACAATGGGTGAAATACAAATCAATATTTAAGTACTTTTTTGCCATAAATTCGCCTCCCGGCGCAGTAGGTGGTGATATGCATGACGAATGCAAATCACCAAAAACAAAAGTGAACGTGGAGATTCGTAGTAAAAAACAACTTAAATATTTCTCACTACAGAGCTAAAATATTCTTCTAAGAATCTTTGTTTGTGTTCAGCAGATTAAAGTCTTACATATCAGGGATGGCATTAGGGTGAGTAAATAATGAAAGCATTTTAATTTTTGGATGAACTATCCCTTTAACTTGTATTAAACCAGGAATATTCCTTTAAAGCCAAAGTGTGTAATTTCTGCACCAGCAAACAGAATTGCAACAATGAACATTTTCTTTTAAAAACATCTTTCTGAGTACAATTATCAATGCACATTATTCTAAAGAAATTGGTTTCTGTTTCTCTCAGAAAGATGTCACATTATGGAAGTTATATTTGCAGTATGAATACTGCTTTAAAATAATCCATTATGTCTCTGAGCTGTTGATTTTAGTGATAAGTCTTTTCAGATGATGTTGGTCATTAGTTAAATTAGTGATTGACTGAGGTTAACATCTTCAGAGGATCATGTGTGTCAGTGCATTAGTGTGAGGCACACAGTGTGTGTTGCTGCTGTGTATTTGAATCACTGTTATTATGTGCGTTATGTGTATGTTGCAGGTGCGTGTCTGTCAGACAGAAGGACAGCAGGGTAGTGTTCAGTCCCAGTCGACTGTAGAAAGCAGTAGCCTGCAGGTGATAGTCACCCACCCATCTCCATGCGCTACACCTGCCCTCAGCCCTCAGACACCCTCCAGCACTACCACTGCAACCACGGTATGAATTTGATCATTAACACTCATCTAGAGGGAGTTTACATGCTGCTACTAATGGTGTAGACTAGTGTATGATCTTGCAGAGCCATACTATAAAAAAAAAGTCTGGTCCACTTTTCAACTTAATAATAATGCTTTACATTTATATAGCGCTTTTCTAGGCACTCAAAGCGCTTAACATAGTATAGGGGGAATCTCCTCACCTGGATGATGCGACGGCAGCTATAGTGCACTAGAAACTTGTTCTGTCGACACTAACACACATAGACAGGAGTGTTTGACCAAATTGTAAAATGGCCAACCACAGTTTGCTTCTTTATGTGAAGTTTAAGTTTCTGTAAGTCTTAAATTAAGACATTAAACTAACTGGGAGCTAATTCAAATAATGGAACAACAGACTTCAAACAAAAACCTTTTAAGTCAACATAAAATCTGAATCGACCATATGTACTTATAATGTGTTCCTGTTCTTACTGGTAGCGATTCATCGATGCATTTTATTCCAAAGAAAACAATTGTCCTCATAATCTTTCATCAAAATGTCTTCATAGTTTCGCTTTTGAAACGACCCCTCCCCCACCAACCACCTGTCATATAGAGACCACGTTTCGGTCCAGTCAATTGTCAGTAGATTTGTGTCTCATTAAATATCCTGTATTACTTGAAAATGGTCGGCGAAGTCTGTTTCATGTTAACTTTCAATCCATAAGCTAGTTCTTACTCATTGCTGATTTTAGCCACCTTATAGACATAACATTGTTTTCCGGTGGATATACAGTCCTGTGCAAAAGTTATAAATAGTTTAAATTTATCAATTAACATCATACAACTTTCAGTAAACATAAAAAAGCCTAAAGTGATATTTGGTGTGACCACCTTTGGTTTGTACAAAGGTGTTCAACACCAATTCACCTAGGTATACCTGGACACAGATTTTCTTGTTTGTTGGCAGATACAGGTGGATGTTCCAAGCTTCTTGGAGAATTCACCATATTTCTTCTATCTATTTTGGCTGTCTCAATAGATCAATTCTTTTGTTTACAAAAAGTTCTGCACATGCACAGTACGTGGTGGTAGAAAGCCGATAGACTGTTGTGTTCGATTTGACAGATTAGATGATTCAAAGAAAGTACAGCACAAAACCATCATAAATACACAAAAATTCTTAGCTATACAAATATTATAATGCTAAGAGGAAATAACATATCTGTAATAATGTTCACTTTATATGTTTGCTGCAAAGCAGTGAGTTGAAATGATCTGCTCAGTCCAGTCAGCTTTGCCGCAGCTGTCTACAAGAACCCCTGAAATATTTTTTTCAACAATGGAATCCAATAAAAGTTGACTGTTTGCAGATGGTTTCTGCCACCACTTTCGTGTGTGACATAAGCGGTGACATTGCCAAAGGATTGGTCTGTTGCTTCTGTCTCTTCATGTAATCCCAGACTGACTCAATGTTCAGTGGGGGGCTTTGTGGGGGTCATGCCATTTGTTGCAGGGATCCCTGTTCTTCTATTCTAATCTATTCTATTGGCAAATGGAATGTTTGGGAGTCTTACATGTATATTTCCTATGGAAACACTAAAGCTGAAGATATAAATATCCATCTTTAGACAAATGTTTTTGTGAAACATCTTAAGTACCTAAAACTTTTGCACATTACTGTATAAAAACCCTGCATGCACCCTGATTCCTGGAAATTACACCAGCCAGCTAAACCGCTTGAAACCCAATATCCATATTAAAACTGTTGTTTATTATATACTAGGACCGGTTTTCCGATGCATTGTGTTCTCGATATGGATTCTTCAAGATAGATCTTTTACTTTATGTGCAACTCTACAAAGCGAGTAAATCTCTTGTGCTATGCGACTAGAAATTTCTGTGATTTAGCTTTTGGCTGTTAAATGTTCAGGTTTCAGATCCTTTCACTGCGTGTTATGAGTTTGGGCCGAAAGATACTCTACACAAATACATGAACCCAGACGCATCTTGCAACGAGTTTAGCGTGAACTGTTAGGGTTAGGTCCTGAAATTTGGTCGTGTCATAATTCTGAACTCTGTTTTGAATTCAGCTCTCCATTCCACCGAATGCTCAAGCACAGAAGAGCCAGAATCTGGGTGACCCACCACAGATTTACCTGTCTGACCCCAGCTCTCTGACTTCCCTCATTCCTCTGGCTCATGGAGAGTGTGTGGTCAACCCCTCTCAGCCTGTGTTTGTGGTTATTAAGCCTTCTGTAGGGCTGCCCAAATTTTCCGACTCCAGCTCCCCACCTGAGAAACCCCCGCTGGAGATTGTCAATCTGGACGAAAAATCAGATGTTGAGGTGAACAGATGTGTCACAGTCAGTTTTTTATATATATATACATACAGGTGCTGGTCATATAATTAGAATATCATCAAAAAGTTGATTTATTTCAGTAATTCCATTCAAAAAGTGAAACTTGTGTATACATTCATTCCACACAGACTGATATATTTCAAGTGTTCATTCCTTTTAATTTTGATGATTATAACTGACAACTAATGAAAACCCCAAAATCAGTATCTCAGAAAATTAGAATATTGTGAAAAGGTTCAATATTGAAGACACCTGGTGCCACACTCTAATCAGCTAATTAACTCAAAACACCAGCAAAGGCCTTTAAATGGTCTCTCAGTCTAGTTCTGTAGGCTACACAATCATGGGGAAGACTGCTGACTTGACAGCTGTCCAAAAGACGACCATTGACATCTTGCAAAAGGAGGGCAAGACACAAACGGTCATTGCTAAAGAGGCTGGCTGTTCACAGAGCTCTGTGTCCAAGCACATTAATAGAGAGGCGAAGGGAAGAAAAAGATGTGGTAGAAAAAAGTGTACAAGCAATAGGGATAACCGCATCCTGGAGAGGATTGTGAAACAAAACCCATTCAAAAATGTGGGGGAGATTCACAAAGAGTGGACTGCAGCTGGAGTCAGTGCTTCAAGAACCACCATGCACAGACGTATGCAAGACATGGGTTTCAGCTGTCGCATTCCTTGTGTCAAGCCACTCTTGAACAAGACACAGCGTCAGAAGCGTCTCGCCTGGGCTATAGACAAAAAGAACTGGACTGCTTCTGAGTGGTCCAAAGTTATGTTCTCTGATGAAAGTAAATTTTGCATTTCCTTTGGAAATCAAGGTCCCAGAGTCTGGAGGAAGAGAGGAGAGGCACAGAATCCACGTTGCTTGGAAGTCCAGTGTAAAGTTTCCACAGTCAGTGATGGTTTGGGGTGCCATGTCATCTGCTGGTGTTGGTCCACTGTGTTTTCTGAGGTCCAAGGTCAACGCAGCCGTCTACCAGGAAGTTTTAGAGCACTTCATGCTTCCTGCTGCTGACTAATTTTATGGAGATGCAGATTTCATTTTCCAACAGGACTTGGCACCTGCACACAGTGCCAAAGCTACCAGTACCTGGTTTAAGGACCATGGTATCCCTGTTCTTAATTGGCCTGCAAACTCGCCTGACCTTAACCCTATAGAAAATCTATGGGGTATTGTGAAGAGGAAGATGCGATACGCCAGACCCAACAATGCAGAAGAGCTGAAGGCCACTATCAGAGCAACCTGGGCTCTCATAACACCTGGTCAGTGCCACAGACTGATCGACTCCATGCCACGCCGCATTGCTGCAGTAATTCAGGCAAAAGGAGTCCCAACTAAGTATTGAGTGCTGTACATGCTCATACTTTTCATGTTCATACTTTTCAGTTGGCCAACATTTCTAAAAATCCTTTTTTTGTATTGGTCTTAAGTAATATTCTAATTTTCGGAGATACTGAATTTGGGATTTTCATTAGTTGTCAGTTTTAATCATCACATTTAAATTAAATAAACATTTGAAATGTATCAGTCTGTGTGTAATGAATGAATATAATATCCAAGTTTCACTTTTTGAATGGAATTACTGAAATAAATCAACTTTTTGATGATATTCTAATTATATGACCAGCACCTGTATGTATGTATGTATGTATGTGTATATATATATCATGTTTTTATTTTAATTAAATACTGGCACAGGAGAAGTGCATTGAGTGAATAGTAAAACAATTGATCAACTAGTTTATCTTATATTTATGAGACAGCATCTCTCTTTTTTTTGTGCCAGTCTCAGCCAGTTTCAACAGTACCTGTGCCTGAAGTTACAGACGCCCCGATCCATGTAGACACCCCATCACCCTGTGTGGAGCCTTCAGCCCAGCCCGTCTGGGAAGGAGAGGTGAAAGAGAAGCCTGAACTCCCTGGTTAGTCCAATGTTCTCCTTGTATCTGCATTAAAAAGCCTTTCAATCCAGAACATATATTGCTGTGGACTGTTGGTCAGTAGGCCTCTGTTCGGCTATATGGACAAATAAAAAACAAAAAAATTATATGTGACAACATATTATATTCATGACTTCTAAACCCACTTATTGTCATTTCTATTCAATTATTGACTTGTCTGACACAAAAATGTAATGTTTTTGAATGGTCTTTATTTTGGGCCTTTCAAAGTAAATATTGAAATGTATGATTAATGTCAATTAACTTGATCCGTATATCGTGTTATTCATTTAATATAAATTTTCAATCGATTGGCAGCCCTAATAATAATGTAATTATTTATTTATAAAAACAGACATTCAATCTCTCGTGCTAAAAGTTCCTGTTCCCGTTCCTGGTTTTAGATGAACTCATCATTCAACATCTGTGGCTGCTAGTGTGCAATTGTGTTTAATAGCTCCTTGTGTGCAATGAAGTGATTTCCATTTGTATGCCTGCATTACGTGGGCATAGGACGTTGCACATATTTGATAGAACAGACACTAAAATCATCTGCGATGCGCATTTGCACATCTTTGAATGCCGATGTATCATGCCACGATAAACCATTTCACCCCTAATGCTCAGCCTACCTCAGGTGGCTTATTACATCATTTAACCCCTTGGGAAAACCTTCTACAGCTGATTTCAACTCAACGTTATAAACTTTGTTTTCAGAGGACACCAACACTGCATCAATATCCCTCCCAGCAAACCAACAGGAAGTTCAGCCTCCAAAATCAAAGAAGCCACGTGTACTGGAGCTGCCATCCTCGCCCACGCTGCTGCCTCCTGGACTCTCATTGGACAAAGTCAATGCAGCAGTGAACAGTCTGCTGGCCCCTGGCAGTGCCACTAACACCTTAACGCCAACAGTGATCACCTCGCATGCCCTGGTGAGATAATGCTTCATTTCTTTGTCACAAGACAATTCAAATTTAAGATATGGAGAACTTATTACACTGGCCTTTGATTCACTCATCATTCACACTCTTTGTATGGTTCATACTTGCATATAAGCTCATGATCATACAGTCTCAATATGATTTAACAAAGGTTTCCATGGGCAGAGCAGACCAATATAAGTGCTTGTGTTATCAGATAACCAAGAACAAAGAGATACAACACAATGACCTTGTAAAATGGCTTACATACACTCTCTCTTAGACTCCAGTGCTGTTAACACCAAGTCCTCTCCCATCAACCATTCACTTCTGGAGCACACTCAGTCCAATCGCTCCACGCAGCCCTGCAAAGCTCTCCTTCCAGGTGAGACATCCTGTCCACACAGTTTCTATCCACAGCATGGCAGCAGCAAACCATCTGTCTCCTCACGCACACTCTGCTCATCACATGACTGAGATATTCCTCTCTGCCTGCACCATTCAAAACCTTCAAATGCATCTCAACATACACAGTTACAAATATCTGATATATTGCTCCATTTTTGTTTTTCAAACTTTCTGATCATGATGGTAGCTGATATCTTACCAAAGAGTCTCTGTGATTGTTCTGTTTTGTTTAGCTGGACTGCTTCTCAGAAAAGCATGTGAGCATCCTCTGGTGGACAGTGACCGCAGTGCAGAGTTTTGAATGCACATATGTTGTTAGTTTTACATGAACAGGTGAATTAAACAACTCAACATGGGTGATATCTTGTCTTCATAGTCAAGCGATTGACTAGTTTTGCATATGTATAATAGCAAAATGTGCTGGTCCTATTTTACTCCAATCATCAAATCAATCATTTTCTTTATGCAAATAGTAATTTATTTATTTATTATTATTTGTATTCATTTTGTATTGATTTGGGGTTAAATATGACATAAATAAGAAATTTTCTTGACTGGTTTCATGAGAATCACCCTGATATTGTTTAGTATTCTGGGTTGTTTGCTTTTTGAGCTGTCTACATTTTCCTTTTTGAGGGTGGATGAAATTTTGGTTCAACGTTACTGATGGTGAATGGATAGTTTATATGATTATGTCCCTTTTTGGTATCCTTGCACAGACACCCAAGCAATAAGTACAAGGTTTAACCTTTTATAAATTGATAAGCGATTTCATCACACCAGTCTTATGCTAACACAAGTCAAGTTAAGTGTTATACACTTTGTCTAATTTACTTGTAGAGCTGCATGTTTTCCTGTCAAGATTATGTTGTAAGTGTTTTACTGTAAATACGCATCCTGTTTGTTTATAGACACTTTTAAGTCTGTGGTAATCTACAGCATGCCACACTTGCAGAACAAATGCATTTGGTTGCAAGTAACTCTGTATATTTGTTTGAGTAGAATTGCAGTCCTATTTATTAACTTTTGGTTATTCTTACAGTTCCCTTCCAACGGAAGCAATCAGATCCAGATCCCAGCACTGAGTGTGGATGGCCTGTCCACACCTGTCGTTCTCTCCCCTGGACCACAGAAACCATAACATGGGATTAATTCCCTTAAATTCTATTGATGCTATTTGCTCCCTTCCCAGCCAGTGAGGTGCTGAGGACCAGTAATGAAAAGATGGAACACTCCATAACAAGTTCTGCTTGATGTTGGGCGGAGCATCTGCTCCAATGATGACTCTGCAAGAGGAGTGCTCTCTCAGCTGTCCTTCACAATTGGTTGACAGAGCAGCCTGGTTCTGGGCTTGTTGGTGGCGTTTCTAAAGAGTATTTGCTCTTTTTATTTCTCATTTTATAATATATTTATTTATTTTTGTTGTCTCAAGACAGTATGATTCTAGTGCATCTTGAGATGCACTTTTCTGAATGACAATTTGAATCGAGAACTTTGGCGGTCTCGTTTTTTAAATATATTTTTTCACCATAGCATAGTGAGTTATGGAGCAGACAAGGTAACCTTTCATTGAAAAAGGGAATATTTTACAGATGGCACATTGCTTTCTCAAAAACGTTTTCTTTTTTTTTGTGAAAATGGAAAGCATGCATTTGAAGTCTGACAGAAGACGTTCACTCGCACGGGTTATCGCAAGTTCAGTTCATTCATTGCCATTACAGAAACTCAATTTGCACAAGAAGCAACAATGTTGTTTTATACATTCTGTATTGTTTTTCCATGGACAAGAGGCTTTTTCCTTTTGCTGAAGAGGCATTGAAAATGCCCAAGGAATGTCATGGCCATTCCCAGCATTTGAAGAGTCGGAACCAGGGAGAAAAAGATACAGAATAATTGCTCAAATATAAAGGTCTGGAATGTATTGATATTATCAATTTCATCTGAGATCATTCTTTTATTTCAAAACTTTCGTCTTGTAAATACACTTTGCACCCATTCCAAGTTTTGACCTATTTGGTTTTTGTTTTTGTTTTATAATTTTATAAAGGAGCCCTTTCTCTGGCAGCATCTAAAAAGACAAAGTTTCAAAAGTGTCACGTCAAAGCTTTTCCAGTTTCGTTATTTTCCGAAAACGCCAGAGGAGACCAAAGACCAGCTGTTTATATACAATCCATCTCAGCATCTTTATCTTTTTGTCAAAATGTTTCACTTTGTTCTTTCTCTGTCTCTCTCGCTCTCCATCTTGCTGTCATTCTATTTTTAACCAGCCGCATCAAAGGGCTATAACCTTCATGCTAACAAAACACTCACTTTTAACATTGTATATATAGCTTATACATCTGACACGCCAGCTACATGTGTAATATTCTTTGTAAATATTTGAAGTAATTTATGGCAGAATGAGAGGTATGTAGCTTCTACTGCTTTTGATATTGTTAGTAATTTTGTGTTAACTGTGGGTGCCTCTTATGCTATGTTTGTCTGATGTGCTAAAATCACACGTACGGTTGTCACTTCAAAGCTGTCAACAGCTCGATGTGTCAAAGTGAAAGTCGAGGCAGGCACACAAATGCGTTGTGACTTTTTTTACTGACAAAGCAAGCCAACAATTATTTGCATATATTTTTGTGCTTGTAGTTTTCAAGTGTGTTAAAGGGGATCTATTATGCAAAATTCACTTTTACATGGTGTTTGTACATAAATGTGAGTCGGCAGTGTGCGTATACAACCACCCTACAATGTTAAAAATCCACCCACTCCTCTTTCTTATATTTCTATTAATCAAAAACAGTGTGTCAAAATTACTGGTTTTCGTTTCTGCTCTAACATGACATCACGTTAGAACATGACATCACGTTAGAACAGGCCTCGCCCACAACTGGTGACAGACTCCACCCTATTATCATAGAGATCCTCCCCTGGGTGATGTACACACAGCCATTATTTTCTGCACTGGAGCAAATACAGTGAGAAGAATAATGTCTCGGCTTCATAAGCATCATAAGTGTTCTGTTGTTGGCTGTAAAAGTGAACATAAGATTGTTCATGTACTCCCGTCATCAGAGCCACTGAAGACGCTGTGGACAAGTGTTGTTTTTAAAGGAAATGTGCCCCAAAACATACAAAAATTAGTGTATGTGCAAATCATTTTACACCGAACTGCTTCGTGAATGAGTGTCAATATAAAGCAGAATGTTTGCTTGCTTGCTTGTTAGCTGATTCCACGTCTAATGCGGCTTAAGTTACAATCGTCTCTGATCATATTCACGGAGACCAGAGCTATGTCGGGGGCGGAGTGCAGCAGCTCATTTGCATTTAAAGAGACACACACGAAAACAGTGTGTTTTTGATTCCACCCAAAAAGAGGCATTTACAACATGGTATAATAAATGATCCTTGGGGTATTTTCAGCGGAAACTTCAGACACATTCTGGGGACCCCTGAGACTTGTATACATCTTGTAAAAAGGGGCATAATAGGTCTCCTTTAAGCTCAAGTTTCCTGGTAGGAAATCATGATGGTTATACGTAGAATTCTATAGAAAGCTGTATTATTTCTGGACAATAACTGCCTCCATGCCTTGCAGCCTGATTTGGCCTAGCTCACACTGTCATCCTTATTTTAGATTTGAACCATCAGTGTCTTTGCGTTTGGAACATTTACTCTATTTATATCTGTGCTTTAGTTGTTTTAAAGAGACTTCTTGTTTGATATCTGCGTAATTGTAATGAAGTGGGAGGGTTTGCTCATTGTATGGAGCTTTCACTCTCATGTGCCTCCTCTTCAAGTTCTTAGATTGTGTTTTTTGCTCTTCTTAGGGTGCAAGTATGTATTTCTTAAGCATGATACACCCCATGACTGATTTGTTACATTTTAAACCAATTCAAACTGAACTAATTTCAGATGATGACTGTTTACTTTAGGCAAAGCTCTTGAGAATAGTTTTGAAGAATCATTATGTAGATCACTGATTGTTCACCGCAGATCTCGGTGGGCTCTGATAAAAATGGCTGTTTCAGTAAGTTGTTCACAATGGAAGTTAATTGGGTCAATCCATAAACATTAAAATACACCCTGTTTCAAAAGTATAGCCACAAGACATAAACATTATACATTTTAACATGATTTTAGTGTGATAAAATCGCTTTCTAGTCTTACCAGTGTAAAGTTAAATCCAGTATTACATCTTCGTCGCCATAGCAACGCGGTAAACCTTGTAATGATTTTTATCACACTAAAATCATGTTAATCCTTTAAACTAGAAAAATAATGCTCAAAATACTACAGTCTTGACCAAAACAAAATAGGTATGGTTTTAAAGATTAGAAGCTGTACTTTACAATGCATGTAGGCATTACCACCAAAACTGAACAAATGCTTTGAAATTTGCAGACAAATCTGAAGCGTTCCGTTTTGATCATTTATTTATAATTTTGCACTATGCATATTATTGCAATCAGTAAAAGTATCAAACTGATCAAATAGCCATGTGTCATATGTTTTTGAAAGCTCTAAAAGAGTCAAATATAACCAGCCTATTTGTAAAAAAAAATATAGCGAGTAATAGCGTCAAAGTATATGTCTTTGATAATTATGTTGGTGTTGCTTATATGCTGCATTTTCACTTATAACTTAGTGCTATAACTTTTGATTGCTGTTTTGCATCAATGCAAAAATTTTCTCAAATACAATTGACATGATTGGGGGAAAAAACAAAAGCAGTTTTTCTGAGCTGCCTTATTTAAACCCAGAAATATTCAATGTCAAATAGGAAAAATAAGAGGGGGGTAAAAGACATTTCAGCAGTTTCTTAGACTGTGAGTCTCAGAAATGATCATAATCTATATCATGAAAAAATATGAAAAGTTTTCTTTACAATGATACCAAACACCCTCCTTGATTTTTATTTTTGGTTCAAGTTATAAGCCTTTAATTTGGGGTATTTAACGTTTATGGACTTTCCCAATTCATTTCCACTCCTATAACCACAATAATATATATATATATTTTCTTTTTTTTTAAATAAGCGAGGGACAAGTTAAAACGGTATGACTCCAGTTCTGTCATTTAAGCTTCACTTGTATTGAACACTGAACAGTGCTTTTATAGGAATACTTGCCCCAAAATTTCAATTCTGTCAACATTTACTCGCCCTCATGTCGATCCAAAAGCCATGTGGCTTTTTTTCATTCCATAGAACACTAAAGGACAAATTAGGCAGAATGTTACCCTTAGTCACCATTCACTTTCATTGCATCTTATTTCAATTCAAGTGAATGAGACTAATGTTGTGCCTACCGTCTCCTTTTATGTCCCACAGAAGAAAGTCATATGGGTTTGGAATGACATATGGGTGAGTAAATGATGACAGCATTTTTGTTTTTGGTTGTACTATCCCTTTAAATCCACAGAGCAGCGAGGCCCTAGTATCAGTTTTTCGGTTAAGTTGGATCGAATTACACGCATTGATTTTCATATTTAAGTTACTTGTGGTTCCTTTGTAATATATATATATTAGGCAAAATAATAACTAAGCCTGCAATATCAAATAGCTCACTGTGATTTGAATTTAGTGAATTGTGAGTAATAATTTTCCCCATTCTTAATCTTTCGTGTGGTGTGGTAAGTCTGCAGTACTGAAATAATGGCTGTCAGCCAACTGTCACTTCTTCTCTTAAGCTTGTCCGGATTTCCGGGAAGTGGTTTGGACTGATTGTGCCTCATTCCAATGCTCTGTAATGCACTGCGAATGCGTTTTAACAGCTGATGTCTTTGAGCTAGACTCCTCCTTTCCCATTATGATGATGATGATGCTGCTGCTGCTGCTGTTACCTTTACTGTACATCAGAACAGATCAATATACTGTGCACAATTCCCTGAATTCAACTATTAGATAGTGATGACTTCATTTCTACCCAAACAAGGGATGTTTACAAAGCAAGTACCCTTAATAACTTCAAAAGATTAAAATGGCAAGCCATATGTATTTAAAACCGTTTCTGTTTTTGAAAAAGATAGAATATAGATATGATCTAAAATGTATTATTCATAAATATGTATGTTTTGGAAGACATTAGAATAGTGTTATGGGTGAGTTATGCTCTGACTTAAGACATTTTTGCTGTTGTCTGAGAAGAAAAAGAGGTTTAATATTGTAATTCTAATGAGCTTTTGTCATGTTGATGAAATAGCTGCCTCTTTTCAGATGATAAAACTAATGCTGCATGTCTCTGGACCTACCAAGACTGTTTGGGTATCCTTATACCACATTAGAATAAGCCTTAAATTTGGATTCCTGATTATGTGCTCATCCAAATTCCTAACTTTGTTCTTTGTTCAAAAGACCTCCCAGAATCATATTTTCTGGGATGTGGACATCAGTTATATTTATTGTGCTTATTACAAGAAAAGCTCTTTTTAATGAAAATAATATTAATTTAATTGATCTCATTTTCCCTATCAGAATTGTGCAAAAACTGTATTTGTGCAAGTTTTAATTGTGCAAAAAAAATTGTGGTGACCAGCATGTAGTAATTGTTCTAGTTACTGAAACCTTGAATCATTGACGTGACCATTGGCACAGTGTTTTCATTGTGAAGGAATGTTTTTGTAAAAAATTATTTCAAAATACCAGCATTTCTTGTCGCTAATGTAAAAGTTGCCATTGTAAGAGTTATCAATATTTCTTATTGAGAAAAACCCGTTAAATGCTTGTTATCTGCGTATGTAGTAACAAACCCAAGCACCAAACTTGAGATGATGGAGTTGAAACCATTGTGGCTCAAAACTGTTAAGACATATTTGCCTCATTTTGCTTTTCAAGTTAGTGAATTTGAACATCTGCCATGTCAGATGCTGTAATAAGTCTTTTCACTTGTTTTTCTCTTTGAAATGTTACGTGGGAACAGTTATGTGTTGTATAACTCTATATTCAATAACGTGTTGGGAAATTTTGCGCTATGCGTATATTTGTGTAAAAACTGTCCACTGTTAGTGTGAAGAAAGCATACAGCCCTGTTCGACCCACGGACTCTTGGACTGTTGGGAAGCAGGTCTTTGGGGCCTGAGCTCCCTTTTCCCTGGATGAGAATAACTCTCCGGGGGTTTATTTCGTAAAGGGACGGAGAGGCTTTTATTTTTCTGAACTGTCTAAATACTATATTATATGTACTGGAAAGAGAGACTAAACTATTTTTCATCTGCACATTCTACTTTGTGTATGTGATAGATATTATTCTTGTTTTCTAAAGACAAAAGAGACCTGGAACTCCTAGGAAAAGTAAATAAATGCTATTTTGTTCTTTATGTCTTTCAATGTATTTATTGCAATCAAAACAGGGCCAAATTAGACATCGACATTATTGCCTGGTTATCCGAGTTTAGCAGTAACAGCTGTGGGACAGACACAGCTTATGTACATAACCTGTAAAATAAGAAAAAAAGCTTAAGACGTTGCACGAAGACTGTAAAAATAATGATTATTAAGGTATTCATAATGCCTTATAATAAACATTGCAGTGCATTGTATCTTTTTATATAGGCTGTAAATATTGTATCCATAACTATAATACATTTTAATACATGGCTATACCTTCAATATGTTTAATGCATTATAACATGACATAACATGAAATTTGGGGTGATCGTGTGTTTTAATGCATTATACACCATAAAGTTAGAATGGATAAGATGTTTACAGTTTTTGAGAAAATGATCCTATGAATGTTTTGCTAAAAGTTCTCTCTGCATATTAACCTGGGATGGGAAAAAAAAAAATGAACACTGAAAAAGTTACATCAGCTTTAAGTGTTAATTCAAAATGTAAATTTTTGGCAAAAACAAAAAAGAATAGTTATATATGATTAAAAAAATTGATTTCATCATGCAACAGTCTTATGTCAACAGTCATTAAACAGCATCTATATACACCAATCATCCACAATATTAATATCCACCTGCCTAATATTGTGTAGGTGCCACCAAAATCCCTCATGCCACCAAAACAGCGCCAATCCGCATCTCAGAATAGCATTATGTTGCTTTTCTTCTCGCCACAATTGTACAGAGCGGTTATCCGAGCTACCATAGACTTTGTCAGTTTGAACCAGTCTGGCCAATCTCTGTTGACCTAACAAGGCGTTTCTGTCCCCAGAACTGTCACTCACTGGATGTTTTTTGTTTTTGGCGCCATTCAGAGTAAATTCTAGAGACTGTTGTGTGTGAAATCACAGGAGATCAACAGTTGCAGAAATACTCAAACCAGCTCCAAAGCACTGAGATCACTTTTTCCCCATTCTGATGGTTGATGTGAACATTAACTGAAGCTCCTGACCCATATCTGCATTATTTTATGCACTGCACTGCTGCCACATGATTGTCTGATTAGATAATCACATGGATGATTGTTGGTACCAGACGGGCTGGTTTGAGTATTTCTGTAACTGCTGATCTTCTTTTATTTTCACACATAACAGTCTCTAGAATTTACTCAGAAGGGAGCCAAAAACATAAAAAGATCCAGTGAGGGGCAGTTCTGTGGATGGAAATGCCTTGTTGATGAGAGAGGTCAACAGAGAATGGCCAGATTGGTTCGAACTGTCAAAGTCTATGATAACTCAGATAACCATTCTGTATAATTGTGGTGAGAAGAATTCTGAGATGCGGGTTGGTGCTGTTTTGGCGGCTCGAGGGAGACCTATGCAACATTAGGCAGGTGGTTTTGATGTTCTGGCTGATCGGTGTGTGTGTGAATGTATATGTATATTTATGTGTGTGTGTGTGTGTGTGTGTGTGTAGTTGAAGTCAGAAGTTTACATACACTTTGAAGTTGAAGTCATTAAAACAAATTTTTTAACCACTCCACAGATTTCATATTAGATAACTATGGTTTTGGCAAATCTACTTTGTGCATGAAATGGATCATTTTTCCAACAATTGTTAACAGGCAGATTGTTTCACTTTTAATTGACTATATCACAATTCCGGTGGGTCAGAAGTTTACTTACACTAAGTTAACTGTGCCTTTAAGCAGCTTGGAAAATTCCAGAAAATGATGTCAAGCCTTTAGACAATTAGCTTCTGATAGGAGGTGTACCTGTGGATGTATTTTAAGGCCTACCTTCAAACTCAGTGCCTCTTTGCTTGACATCATGGAAAAACCAAAAGTAATCACCCAAGTCCGGTTCATCCTTGGGAGCAATTTCCAAATTCCTGAAGGTATCACGTTCATCTGTACAAACAACAGTATGCAAGTATAAACACCATGGGACCACGTAGCCATCATACCACTCAGAAAGGAGATGCATTCTGTCTCCTAGAAATTAATGTAGTTTGGTGTGAAAAGTGCAAATCAATCCCAGAACAACAGCAAAGGACCTTGTGAATATGCTGGAGGAAACCGGTAGACAAGTATCTATATCCACAGTAAAACGTGTCCTTTATCGAAATAACCTGAAATTTTTTCCCATAACCTGGGAATTTTTTGTGCAAATCTTCTGTAAATTTGCACTCAGCTGTCATTTGCTGCTACTGTCAAGCAACTGTTTGATGCCGAACACAACAGCGCTTTGTGCATTCACAGAGAGATTGACAGGCAGGAATTTGGCCAATAGTTGCTGCAAGCCTCTTGTAAATCGACCAATTGGTGTGCGAAAAGGCAGGACATTAAAACAATGCAAAAATGCGTGCGCACACAATGAAGTATTAGACCAGATGCACATCATAATGTAACTAAAGCAGAATTAATTCCACAAATTTCCCGGGCGGACGCTTTAAGGTCCAAAAACGTGGACATGTCCAGGAAAAAGAGGACGTATGGTCACCCTAGCATATCCCACATATGCTCAATCGGATTGAGATCTGGGGAATTTGGAGGCCAGGGGAACACATTGAACTCATTGTCATGTTCATCAAACCATTCCTGAACAATTTTTCCTGTGTGGCAGAGTGCATTATCCTGTTTAAAGAGGCACTGTCATCAGGGAAAACCATTGCCATGAAGGGGTGTACCTGGTCTGCAACGATGTTTAGGTAAGTGGCATGATTCAAACTGACGTCCACATGAATGGCCGGACCCAGGGTTTCCCAACAGAACATTGCCCAGAGCATCACACTTGTCGTCTTCCCACAGTGCATCCTGGTGCCATAATTTCCCCAGGTAAACGGTGCACATGTACACGGCCGTCCACGTGATGTAAAAGAAAATGGGACTCACCGGACCAGGTGAACTTCTTCCATTGCTCCAAGGTCCAGTTTTTGACACTTAAAATTTGTACAATTTAAACTTAAATGCATCAATCTAGTGCACTTTCAGAGCAAAATTAAGAGGCTCGATCAATTAACAACTTTGTGCTGTAGTAGTAAGGATATGCATGATTATAAGCAATTTTTTTACAACTTTGTTGTTATGACAACATAACGCTGATTAACCCTATAATTATTATACATTACGCAGGTAAGTGATTTTTATCACACTGAAATCATGCAGAACAGAGATTTTATCACATTAAAATAATGTAAACAATTATAATATTTACATCTTGTGACTAGACTTTTGAAACGGTGTCTATTTGAATGTTTATGGGCTGGTCCCATTCAATCCCATTGTAAGTGCCTTACTGTTATTTTTTTAAACAAACGAAGGTCAAGGCAAAATTATTTGATGTGGTGATCAACATGATGCCACAAACGCTGTTGATTGAGCTTAACTTGTATTGAACCCTGAACATTCCTTTAACTTAGCTGTCAATGCCGATAATCTCATAATAAAAGGTTCCCTATAAACAGCCTAAAACAGCACCTGATCATACATCAGCAATGAGCGGGTCATAATCCTACATCTATTAAAGACATCCATAAATAACCCTTTCATATCTTCTATTCCTCAATCTAAAAACGTATTCACATAATAAATGCCTCTTCCTTGTGGAGGAACATGAAAATTAACAAAATAAATATTCCAAAACCAAATCCCTGAGGTACTCTGTCTTGTGTGTCAACCCTCTTCCAGGAAGGCATCCCTCCGGGATGAGAGCAGATATATTAATTAAAGCTGGGTTAAGACTCCAACCCAAAAACAATGAATGCTCCTCAAACTCTCTTTCAGTTCTCATGAATGAGAGTTTAAATAAATACAGAAAGAATGATGAAAGCTGCACACTTCCTTTAACGTGCTGCTGAGGATGTTGCCCCCGTAAGCTACGAAGAACTGTTGATGTTATGAACAGATGCAGATACGGATTGGATTCCGGGACACAAAACTGAAATAACCTTCTAAACCAGCATTATTTAGAAAGTTTGGGAAGTTTTTAGTTCATGAACTGTACTATTCTTAATATCTCTGCAGTATATAATATATGCACGTTTTCTGTATGCATGTTTTTTATCAGTAGGCAGCATACAGTGCATACTGTGCAGTGTGCATTACGCAGTACACTAGTATAGTCAATTGCTTCACAGTACACCATAAAATATAATAGTCGCTGTCAAATCAAGTGCAGGGTCAAAAATTGTACTATTCTCTCCACAGTATCAAATAACAAACCACAGACTGTTGTTTTAGTTGAATAAGGGCTGTTTGAGAGCATAAGGCCCTGTTTTATTGTTTTGGTGCCTTGGGCACAGCTGCAGATGGCACATAAAAGACCTGTGCATCGGGTCGCTGGTTTTTATTGCACTGAATGGACATCAGTAGCTCTGTACTGCAGGTTTGCCATAATTGCACCTCATCCAGGGTCCCACTGATGGAGATATTTAGTAAGGCTCATTAACTCCCAATTAACCGTCTGTTAACAACACCACCTGTAAGCACTCGCTCTGTTACGCCTTATGTCCGTTCAACATGGATTCACGACTACAGCAACAACAATCCTGTAGATCAAATGGGCACACAACAAAGTGGACGTAAAAGTGTGCTCTGTGCGTTTGTTAGTACAAAGGGACTGGATTCATGACCCTTTTTTTTTGTTTTGCTAACTGCTGATGTTTAGTTTTTAAAGACTTCTGTCAAAGCTGCAAACATAGCTCACTATACTTGTTCAATTGACAAGAATTGATAATTAGGTAAACTAAAAAACATTTTTTGTGGTGAAGTAAATGTACCAGAAAAGATTAAGTTTAAACGTGAACTTGAAAATATTAAGCAAATTCTGCATTTGAACTTCACTTCAAACATGTAAAAATAAATGCTTTTAACTTATAAGTAAATATTATTATAATATTATTATTATTTTTTTGTTTTGTCTTTTTGTTTTTGTTTTTTACAATGCGTCATCGTGTATTATTCCTAAAGTACGTAGAAAACCTTGTCATATTTATTCGCTAATTTGAGTAAATTTCACTGGTAAATAAAATAAGTAAAGTTTACTTAACTTTTCAAATCTGGTGTTCCCAGCTTGAATAATTATTGAGCAGGGTTGGGAGGGTTACTTTTGAAATGTATTCCACTACAGATTACAGATTACAGATTACAGAATTCATGCTGTAAAATGTAATTTGTAACATTCCGTTAGAATTCTCAAGGTCAGTAACGTAATCTAAATACTTTGGATTACTTCTTCAGCACTGGTAGAATTTTTTCACTTGTTCTGACTATTAAAAACTCTGTCAGTACAGTAAGACAAAATACACATGTTCAAAATACATTCTCTGAAAAACCGAAATATCTTATGCAGTGTTGTTTCTGAAACAAGATTAATCTAATTGATCTTGTTTTAAGGGTTTTAGATATTTTTACAGGAAAACAATACAAAAATTATTATCAAGAATACTATTTTTGCCCTAATATCAAAGGTCAATAAAAAATAAGTTATGACCTAATGTGAATTATCTTGATAAAAAATATGATTGTGCCTGATAACATGTGCATGTAAAATAGCTAAAAATATCATTTTAGCTTATAGCGTAAAACTGACAATTTACACAAGGTCCAAACTTACTACAAACGTGCTTCTCTGTCTGCTCGTATGAATGTAACACATCATAAGAAAGTGTTTCACCGCTGTTCAAATGCACTTTGGATCACATCATTTATATTTTTAAATGTTTTCCATCTGAAAGGACTAAATATTGAATTAAAAAAATGACAATAAAATGCAAAGTAATCTCTTCAGTAATCAAGCTACTTTTTGCATGTAACTGTATTCTAATTACCAATGATTTAATTGTAACTGTAGTGGAATACAGTTACTTTTATTTTGTATTTTAAAAACGTAATCCTGTTACATGTATTCCATCACTCCCCAACCATGTATATAACTCTTATTTATATATATATATATATCCCAGCTAACATTGGGCGAAAGGCGGGATACACCCTGGACAGGTCGCCAGTCCATCGCAGATATTATATATGTGTATATATATATATGTATATGTATAAAGAACTTGTACTGTATTCACTTTATGCACCAGAGAATCTAGTGCGCAGCCATCTTAAATTTGTATTTGATCTTCCGGTCTAGCGTATTCTATATTGAGTGTTGATGTCAATGTGTAATTAGATATCAAAGTGGATTTATAGGCTATAGAGTTGTCAAAAGCTGTCATGAGTATTTTAAAGTGTTCGGGGGATGTCATAATATCTGGAAACAGAGCAGGATGATTTTAAACAAGAGTACTTCATTCATAAAGATCATATCTTCATGCTGTGAACGTACTGATATGCCTCTGTGCTCACAAAACTCCAAGAGACAACACAAAGTCATTAAAAATATCTCTGTAAGACACCTCTGATCATCTTCTCATGTTATTCACTCATCACGTTATAGTTAAGGTGAGCAAATGTAAAAAATATTATTTGCATATTTTGCAATAAAATCTAAATATATAGTTTCCATACGTATTATTGATTGTTATTTGTATCTATCATCATTTACTCACTTGTGTGCCATCCCAGATGTGTATGACTTTCTTTCTTCAGCAGAACACAAACAAAGATTTTTAGAAGAATATCTCAGATCTTGTGGTCCTCACAATGGAAATTAATGTGTACCAAAAAAATTTAAGCTCCAAAAATCAGCATAACAGTAATCCATATGTCCCTAGTCGTTAAATCAATGTCTTCAAAAGTGGTATGATAAGTGTTGGTTAGAAACTAATCAGTATTTAAGTCCATCTTTACTATAATTTCTCCTCCCTGCTCAGTCGATCTCCACATTAACTTAACTTAAAAATGTATTTTTAAGAAACTTAAATTTTTTTTTTCTTGTGTTTTTGGTGATCCACATTCCTTATGCATACGCCTCCTACTGGCAGGGAGAAGAATGGACTGAAATATTCATCTGTTTCTCACCCACACCTATCATATCGCTTCTGAAGATATGGATTTAACCACTAGAGTCATGGATTACTTTTTTGCTGCCTTTATGTGCTTTTTGGAGCATCAACATTTTGGCACCCATTCACTTGCATTGTATGAACCTACAGAACTGAAATATTCTTCTAAAAATCTTAAATTGTGTTCTGTAAAAGAAGGGAAGTCATTCGCATATTGGATGGCATGAGAGTGAGTAAATGATGTGAACATTTTAATTTTTGGGTGAACTTTCCTTTAAGTACTCAATCTTATACCTTTGTATATACTTTTGTCTGATTTTCAAACATTTTTTGCTTCAAATCAAAAGGTTTTAATGTTGTGATTCACCAGAGCTGGATGGTTTGGCTCATGGCTTACTGTACACGCTTTTATGAAGCATTTTATGAAATGGGAATTGGGAAAAATACCTCCAGAACCATGAATGAAAAAGTAGGGATTATAGTTTAAACAGTGAAATAATGATACTGTAATAAATGCGTATCTCTATTTGAAACTTGTGGTCAAAACTTTTGATGTCAGAAAAATGAAACCAAAGGGGGAAATGTGACAGCACAGCTGAAAGTGAGGGACAGATATTTATATATATATATATATATATATATATATATATATATATATATAGATATAGATATATAGATATAGATATATAGATATAGATATTGTATATAAAATGTATATTGATATATATCATGATATTTAGGTCGTAATAATAGGAAAACTTAGAATTTGTTTAATTCTGTATTCCCAATTAAATTGTAATGGTGATGAATGATGACATGTAAATTTGCTTGACATGTTAATTTAAAAATCTCTTTTAAATTGCTCATCCTGTTATAATTAATCTGTCATTTCGAGCAGGTCTCTGAAAAGCCTGAGACAGCAAGCCTAATTACAGTCTGAATATTGCTTTCACAAGAGGTAAAATACTCCCGCTCTGCAGTCATACTTTTCTGTGCCACTTATGCAATGACCTTTTCCTATGTACAACCAAAATGAGAGTGGAGAGAGGGGAAGGGACAAGAAAAGGAGACCGCTTTAAGAACAAAGAAAGAAAATCTTATTCTCTGCATAGTCAGACTTTAGATCAGTCTTGACCCAAAAATTAGTCACAGGTCTGTTTGGGTCACCAACAGTTAACAAAAACAACCAAATAATCTTGTATAATTAGGATAGCAAAATAGATTTCCCATTCCTTTTGTTGTTTGCATCAAATGTTGTGCACCAATTTGCTGTGTGCAAATGCATGTAACTTGTAAGAACTAGCTAAATTAGGCAGATACCAACATGGACAGGTTGCATAGCATGTCCTCATCCTCATGTAATTTGAAAGAAAATACAAACCAGACTGCATTTAATACAAGTTCTCTTGAGAAAAAGCATGGTTTTTGCCAGCCACAATGTGTTTGTGCGGTACATTTAGGCTTTTAAAACCCTTTAGAAACCAAAATGTTCGATTTATCCTGTTCATCCTGTTATGTTAATCGTTTGTATATTATTGGGCCTTTGCAGTTCAAGGATTTTTTTTTTTGTTTAATTAAGTACAATATAAATGCTTGGTTTGAGACGCACTGCTCTAGATGAATTTAAAATCTAACATGAACCAGCATCCTGCAGTGATCCTTATTTCTCTCTTTCTCTTTTTCTCTCTCATGGGTTCCTTTTGTCTCGCTCCAGCGACCCTGTGTCCTTTAGCATATACTGAATTACAATGACCTATTTTGTCAATGTCGGGCCCTAACGAGGCAGGGAGAGTAGGCGGACTGCGGCGCTATGACAGTCATTAGAAGCGATGACTACAGCAAGGGCTCATAAACACAGCAAACATCTTCACCTAAATAACTGCACTCAATCTAATGCAAGAATGAGTCGAGACGGAGGAAATATCATATCAATATTCACAGCTGTAATATGTGTGTTGGTTTGTGTGGAGGGAGTTTATTGGGTTCTTAACTTTATTATTACATTTATTTGCCTCGTGAACAAAAGATTGATTTAAAGAAGCCATATTATACAAATTTAGTAGTCTAGGTATACTGTTAGTAAAGGTTTCTTGGACCAAAAATGTCATCCTGGTCTCATAGTATCACTTTACTATACTTACATTTTCACAAAATAATTTTTATATGGCTCATTGAATGTATTGTAGAAGTTTCCTGGTGACATAAACACTAGAGTCGCTACAACAACAATGACCTTTATTCCCTTACACGCAAATTACGAGTAAAACGGCAGATTATCAGTTCATAAATGCTTGCTTTTCGCTCTGTTCCCCACACAATGCTACCCGATGACATAGAAACACTTACTATAGCGCATGACTTTTAAGGCGATAGATTTTAATGTTTGCATTACATAATCAACTACATTTACAAGCTTGTTCACATGCAGTCAAATTGTGCGGTTGCTCAACTGATTGAGCATTGCTCTTGTGATGCAAAAGACTGGGGTATGAGTCCTGAAGAGCACGCATGTAGACATAGAAGTGTCATAGTAGCTTCACAAAATGACGACACTTCAGCAAGTGACGCTTTTTCGTGTCACATTTGTTTTTATGACACTATCAGTTAGGTTAAGGTTTTGGGAGGGGAGGTATGTTTTCAGTAGAGCATTAACCTTGAAAACCTAATTTTTTTGGTAGAAATGTAACACTTTTAGCACCACACATACTGAATAGGTATAAACTTGTGCTGTCATTCTATTACATTACTATTACTATTTTAATCACGATTAATCACATAATTTGTCATAGTTAATTGCGATTAATCGCATATTTTTGAAAATGCTGAATTTTGACTCTATATATACTTATTTTTGTGTCAAAATGCATTTATTTCCATCTTAGGAAAGAAAACAAAACATTATGTAATATCATGCTTTATGAACGATTTCCAAACAAAGCCTTCCACAGTATTAAGATAAAAATGCACTAAAATGGCTCCAATTCAAGTAAACATATAGAGCTATTTTTTTCATTTACAATTTTTTTGTAACATATGGAGCTATTTTAGTGCATTATGTAATATAATGCTTAATGAACAATTTCCAAACAAAGCCTTCCACGGTATTAAGATAAAAATGCACTAAAATAGCTCCAATTGAAGTAACATTAAACGTTTCCCAAAGTCTAAGTGGGAGGTTAACTAATTGAAAGAACTAGTGTCCACATAGTTTGCATATTAAATGCAATGCACATTAAATCTCTTAAACTCTCATCCTCCACAATATTACTTTGCTGGTAGACTGTGGCTACAGTAAAAGATCCGCTTTGTTACAGCAATCATGAAGCCCATGATACACATCAGGCCATCAATGGCAGCGTGAAGCACCGCTTTGAACTCTACATGAAAAGCTCTTGTAGACAAAAAGAGTTGACACTTGGCATGCTTCTGTGGTAATTAAAATGCACCTTACTTCGGCTGAAAAATACTTGATTTCTATCACAAGTCCCATCTGGGCTTGTTTTGTACATCAAATAGCATTAAGAGGTCCTTTCTCCATCATTTTATTACTAACACAGAATCACTGTTGTGTGTGTGTGTGTGTGTGTGTGTGTGTGTGTGTGTGTTTGTGGTGTGTGCATCAGTGTAATAACTCCGGACAGACACATTGACAGATTACAAAGGTTCTGCCCTTCAAACCAGAGTTTATGCTGAATTAGTGCTAAGTGCGTTAATCGCTATTAACAAAAATGTATTTTTGCTAAACTTATAAAATTTATCATATGCCTTAACTAGATAATTCGGGAAGCTCTATAAACATGTGCTCATGGTTATAGCATCATAACCAACACAATATCTAAACAAATGATTTTCCCACTTTTTTCAACTAGATTTTTAAAGTTTCTGTTGGCATGATGCCAGGGTGTTGTGGGTGGTTGTCAGGGCTTTGCTATGAAGTTGCTAAGTTGTGTTTTAATGTGCTGCTATACGGTTGTTAGGGTGTTCTGGGTGGTTACTTACTGGATCAATTCAAAACCAACCTTCAAGTCCCTATGATTTTTTGGTCCCTTTTTCAATGTAAGTGTATGGGATTTATTTTTCTAGTCTGCCAGGCAAAAATGTTAAGCCCTATCATTTAGAAATGAAATAGCACACCTCCAAAATAAGTCTCACCAACAGTACGGGACATCCCCTTTAAAATATTAATAATAACATTCAACATTGTAATAATACAATTTGAACATTCAAATTTGGGTCCATCATGACAGAACAGACACTTTCTGTCTTTTCTCAAGTTCACACTGGTCCCTAATGACCTTCAGTCTGAGTCATTCGTGTGACTCTTCTGTGTGCTGGACTCATTCCTTTTTAAAAGGCATAGTTTACTGACAAATGAAATTCTGTCATCATTTACTCACCCTCATGTTATTTCCAAACCAGTATGACTTTCTGTCCCTCATGGAACACAAAAGGAAATGTTAGGCAAGATGTTAGCCTCAGTCACCTTTCACTTTCAAATGAATGGTCACTGACATTAACATTCTGTCTAACATCTCTTTTTATGCTCCAAAGAAGAAATGTCATCATACAGGTTTGGGAACAACATAAGGGTGAGTAAATGATGACAAAATGTTCATTTTTGGGTGAACTATCCCTTTAAAGTACAATAAAGGAAAGTAATTTCATTGAAAGTTTACTGGGTTAAAAAGAGTTTTGTAAAACAGACCATTCTCTGATTGTGCCATTTACCAGAGAAATTCACTTAGCTGTTTATGTATCAGCAGGCCTGTGAAGTTTCAGCCTGTTTAATAGACCGGCCCTGTGGGAATTCATATTTGCCTGCTTAATCCCACTTAATCCCAGATTTGAAAGGATGTGATTGTTTTTCATTGAGCGTGGCAGAGCTGAAAGATTGCAACAGGTCCCCCTTTGAGCATGGCATTAATGACAGTGCAAATAGGCTTCATGATTTGTATAAAGTGATTTGTGTGCTTTATAAAAAACATTTACAGAGCACAACAAAGGCAAAGTGCAATGGCATATGCAGCCTAATGCTAGAATATTCTTTGTTTTGCAGATGTTGTTAACATTTTGAAATCAGTGTTTGTTCTCTTAATAGTCAATGTGCAAAGTCTGATTACTATTGCTTATACCAGCGTTTTTCAGGGTCTGGGGACCCCCAGGGGGCCGCAAAAGTTTAAAACATGTATGAATGTATACATTTACCAAAATGGAAATTTTTGCCATTTCATTCTGTTTTCTAAGGACTAAAAATAGATTTCAGTAGAATTTAAAGTGCTTTTTCTTTAGATTAATACATATTATAGTTTTCCCAGTTGGTAGTAACACAGGGCATGTGTTCAATTTAATAGTAATAAAAAAAGTGTGTTTCTTTAAGCTTTAGAACAATGACAATATAAAATCCAATTATACTATTATTTAATTTCGCAAACAACATAACATTTCTTAATAATAACACACTATATTTTTTCACACCGTATAAAAGTGTCTTTACACATAAAAATATATCACTGCCTTTGTATTTTTTGGAGGGGGGTTCCTGGCAAGGGGAGCATTATATTTGGGGTCCTTGGCATCAAAAATTGTGAAAGCCCTGGCTTAAACGGATTGAACAAACCCTTAACCCTATGTATTGAACTTTGGCATGTAACTCCTCCCGTATCGTTTGCACGGACATGAATAACACCTCGAATCATGTGGCTTGTTGAGGAGAGACTTTTCTAATTCTAAGAGACTCAGTAATTAATATTGATGATAGTTTTTCCTAGAAATGTTTAATTGTTTTTAGGAAGTCACTAGTTGTCAAAAGTGCTGATTTTTATACATTGTGATGATCACTAGCTCTCTACTGAAGGAGGAAGCGGAAGCCGAGTAAACAATCTAACGTGAGTTTATTTTTCTCACACTTTTCAGCGTTAACATAAAGCTTTTCTTTTTGGCATAACACAACACACACACATCCATACTGCTGCATGCGTCTCTCTCTCTCTCTCTCTCTCTCTCTCTCTCTCTCTCTCTCTCTGTCCTCCGGCAGTCTGGACTGCCCTTTTATCCATTTCCAGTTCTCTCTGTAACAAAACATCTGTTAGAGATAATTTACCACAGGTGTCAATCCTTACCGTACTTCATCAACATTATTTTCTTATCGTATGTGAATTCAGTTCATAGAATAAGGCAGAAAAGTGTTTCACCGCTGTTCAAAAGTTCCTCGGATCGCATCATTTATATGGATAAATGTTTCCACCTTAATTGACTAAATGTTAAATTAAACAAATTGCATAAAAAGGCAAAGTAATCTGTTTAGTAATCAAAATACTTTTTGAATGGAACTGTATTCTGATTACCATTGATTTAAATTGTAACTGTAGTGGAATACAGTTACTAATATCTAGTATTTTAAATATATAATCCTGTTATATGTATTCCGTTACTCGCCGACGGGTGTGAATACTGAATAATCTTGGACACTAATGCCCAGTGTTACATTCTCAAGTTTATGAAAAAGTTTGCATTTTTGGTGGATGTAATAATTTTCACAAATGGTACACGTCAAATTCTTAATTGAAAAAAATGGCTAAATTTGTTCCAAAAGTGTTAGCAATTGTGTCAACTAGTGGTGACCTCAAGCTATGATAGTTAATGTGCAATTGTTATTCCCACCAAAACTGTCGTGGTAATACAGTTCAGAGTGTCAGCTGTTGCTGTATGTGCTTGTTTAAGGAAAATAGATATCCTTTAATTGCTTTAAACAAACATTGCTGAGTATCTGAGGGGAAATCAGTTTTCACCAGGCAGATGATAAAACATTGAGACATTGAAGGACAGACCCGAGCCTTATCTACAGGCCAATATATCATAGAGACTTCAGGGTTGGCTCTTTTGAACACTTACAAACACACACTGAACCGCCTAGCATCACCCTAGCAACCTTAGTGCAACACACACAAAAAAACATTTTAGCAACTGTTTTAGCAATGCCTTGGCAACCACTCACAGCATTGTTGTGGACATTTTTGTCTGAGGATTCAACTTGGATATCCTTGGCTAGCAGCAAGCATAAACACAATATGTGCAAAGTGATGCAATTTGCCACTTTTATATGAAAGTATTTGCCGAGAACATGAATGTAAAGTTAAATGTTTCATGCATTGCAAGCATCATGCTGGTGATGTACAATTTTACATCACAGTTCTGATAGTGTAAATGGGTAGCATGTACTTTCATGCTTATTAAAATGGAAAGAAAACATATGTCTTAATGATCATGAGGTTAAGGGCACCCGATTTTTCCTTCGTTAATGGATAGGAAGAGATGCCAAATCAGAGCCAATCAACTCAGCAAGATAACAAGCCGAATTTTGTTGTTTTTTTGACAATCTTTCTCAACCCAATTCTCAGCTATTACATTCTGACCTTTACACCCATTTTAGAGATGATGAGAAATTCCTAAACAACAAATAACCACATGGTCAGCACCTATGATACTTGACAATTAGTGAATTATATGAAAGAAACCAAACTGTAGATTTTAATGAACAGTCCATTAGTGAGAATGTTTCTAAATTGATAGAAATATTTCATTACAAATGATATTATCAGCATAACAATTTGAGAGAAAAGTTAAATCGGAAATAAAAAAGGGAGCAAGAAATGTGACCGTCAGTGTGAATTTGCTTTAGATTTGATTTGTGACCTTTACATAGTTCTTATTCTTTTAACATAATAACATTTCTTTGTTTTTTGTGAACCTTACATTTTGTTATTTCAAGGTTTAAATAAGATTTCTAATCTGAGATTTTCAATTTTGACTTTTCGGCCTCACTGTACAGTCGTGGCCAAAAATATTGGCACCCTTGGTAAATATGAGCAAAGAAGGCTGTGAAAAAAATCTGCATTGTTTATCATTTTGATCTTTCATTTAAAAAAAACAAAAAAACATCTAACCTTTGATTGAAGTAAAACAATTAAAATAAAGGAAATGTATCATTATTAAATACATATCTTCCTCCAAAAAGCATTGGCCATAATTATTGGCACCCTTTTATTCAATACTTTTTGCATCCTCCCTTTGTCTAGACAACAGCTCTGAGTCTTCTCTTATAATGCCTAATGAGGTTGAAGAACACCTGGCAAGTGATCCTTCAAATTCAGAGGTCCATGTTGATGTACTCTCCTCTTTAGTTCACCCCACATGTTTTCTATGGGGTTCAGGTCAGGGGACTGGGATGGCCATGGCAGAACCTTGATTTTGTGGTCCGTGAACCATTTTTGTGTTGATCATTGTCCTGCTGGAAGATCCAACCAGGGCCCATTTTAAGCTTTCTGGTAGAGGCAGCCAGGTTTAGATTTCTATCTGTTGGCATTTGATAGAGTCCATGATGCCATGTATCCAAACAAGATGTCCAGTACCTCTGGCAGAAAGACAGCCCCACGACATTAAAGATCCAGCACCACATTTAACCGTGGGCATTGGATGCTTCTTCATCTCGGTGTGGGCCAAACCCATCTCTGGTGTTTGTTGCCAAAAGGCTCTTTTGTTTCATCTAACCATAGAACCCGGTCGCATTTGAAGTTCCACTAGTGTCTGGCAAACTGAAGATGCGCGAGTTTGTTGTTGGATGATAGCAAAGGCTTTTTTCCTTGAAACCCTCCCAAACAGCATGAGGTTATAGGTGATGTCTGATATTTTTTACGAGACTTTCTGACCCCAAGACCCAACTAATTTCTGCAGTTCAACAGTTGTGATCCTTGGAGATTCTTTGGCCACTTGAACCATCCTCCTCACTGTGCGTGGAGACAATATAGACTGCCCTGATGGTGGAAATGGGTATTTTCAATGCTTTGGCTATTTTCTTTTAGCCACGTCCCATTTTGTGAAGCTCAACAACCTTTTGCCGCACATCAGAACTATATTCTTTAGTCTAACCCACTGTGATTGATGATTAAGGGAATTTGGTGTGTGTCATATTTATACACCTGTGAAACTGGAAGTCATGGCTGGACAATTTCATGTTCCTAGTCACCCAGGTGCCCTAAAACATTTACATGAATGGGAATGTACTTCAGATATATTTTACTAATAATAATTTCTAGGGGTGCCAAGTAATTGTGCCCAACTTTTTTTGGAGAAAAATGTTTATTCAATAATGAGATATTTCCCCTCTTTCAGTTGTTTTTCTTCAATTAAAGGTTAGATTTTTTTGTGATTTAAAAAAAAAAAAAAAAATTAATGAAAGATCACACGGATAAACAATGCAGTTTTTTTTTAACAGCCTTCTTTGCTCATATTTACCAAGGGTGCCAATATTTTTGGCCACAACTGTATCTGATGACAAAGTATTACATGCATGATTAGATTATGAACAAATGCACTCTACATGCAAAAGCCTCATATATCAATTTATATGACCTAATGACAATAAAGACTTCACATGCTTTCATCTGCTTTACAAACAATCATTTCTAAGGCACAGAAGAAAGATTAGTTTTTATTGTTATGTAATGAGACTGTAAACATTATCCGCCTCTGGCGAAGCCCCATGGGCAAAACTATTAGTCACCCTTGGTTTTATTGCTTGTTTCCAGCTTTTTCATGGCTTCCCTCTCCAAAGCAGCTGGAGGAACATCCTGCCTAAAATAGAAGGCCTAAAACACACATAAAGAAGATCTCCTGCAAAAGGTTTATAAGAACAAAAGTCAGTAGTTCTAGTCATTTAGTTTACATTCTTTGTGACAGAGAGCATATTTGATCAAATTGTTATCTAACACCAGAGAGCCGTAGAGAGAGAGAGAGAGGAGGCGTCCCAAAGAAATCTTTCATTCTGTGCAGGCTACACCTCTAATCATGACAAAATAAAACCAATAACTGAAGTTGTCAAAGTAATAACACAAAAGATGAAATATCTGAATGGCAAAAACCCCAATGTAAGGGTATCATTAAGATTGACTTCTGATATTTACATCTTCATAAGGCCGAGTAATTTATTTTAAGTGCACTATAATGGAGATAAGCGTACATAGAAGTATTATACTTGCATGTAAATAAAAATATTTCTGTTTTTCATATCTTTAAATTCTGGTTTATCTTACTGAAAACATATAAAGCTTTTTTTCTCTGAAGCTAAATTAATAATATTAGATTGTGACATAATTATTTTCTAACAATATTTATTAGTAAAATATTCTAAAATCAAAGATTGTTGACAGGAAATGACAATAACAAGGAATAAATATAAAGAACAAAATAAAGGTTACTAAAGATAAAATGTAATAAAAAAAGTAAATTAAGAAATATTATTCAATAACAATAATATATATATATATATATTAGTAACACAAATAGCTAGATATATTATATTATTTAACATAATATATTTTCATATATATATATATATATATATATATATATATATATATATATATATATATATATATATATTTTTTTTTTTTTTTTTTATTTATTTATTTATTTATTTATATTTATATATATATATATTGGCTATACATTTTCATTACGAATGAAGTCTGTTTAAGTCACCATCAAGCTTTTCCACTAAAGAACAAATACATACTTAAAATAAAATATCTTGTATCACCAAACACTATTAAAAAGGCCAAAACCTTTATGTTTTCTGGGTCTCAAGAGGATGACATAATTGTTTGAGTCATTTCTGATATCTGATCATATTGCAATACCATGCTTTTGTCTTAAACAGAAATATGAGCCTCTCTATGACCTAATGTATTATCTCAGGGCTTTCTTTATGCCTGACGCTTCCGCAGGAGCGGTAAACCTGGAGGTAGAGCGAAATCTGGACCATTACATCATTGATATGAGGTAGAAGGATGTCCCGCCTCCCCTGTATCTCATTGGCGGAGCGATCTGGTCTGGCTCACCTATTGGTTAATGTCAGCGCAAAGGGAAGATACGAGGGGGCGTGGCCTACGCGTGTAAGGGCGCTTTAAAAACACTGTAAAAGATGCATAAGGGGATGGTGCTGATGCTGATGCCGAGCTTGTGATGCGAGAATAATTTCACACCGGAGGCAAGGCTCGAAACGGACCGAGCGGGTGATGATTGACTTTATATTTAGGATCAAATAAACAAACGCGAAATACAGTCAACTGGTTACTGTAGAAGCGAATATTTGGTCAAATTGCAAAGTAATTGTGCAGAAATAGGTGAGCGCGAGAGCGTGGATCGGATCCATCCCACGATCGCTGGAGGTAAGGGCGTTTCTAAAAGCATCTCTTTGTAATTCGTGTATTTCAATTCCAGAAGTCACAAAGTTGCAAACTGATGCCACGTCATAAAGGTATTAAAACTGCCGGGAAATGAGCAGTATGTACTACTTGTTTAAAGATTGAAGGTTGTGTTCTTAAGTTTGACTGTCTTTCTTTTGGGTTTTCGGGTTCTCTTTAATGGAGAGTAGCTATCAAATTCTTCTCACCTGCTCTTGGACTCAATGACCCTGTATTAAAAATCTGAAGAGCATGAAATAACACATAACCTCATCAGACATAATGCGTCATGTTTATTTGTATGTTTGTTTGATTTGTGTTTTGAATTTGGGTCACACTTTAAATGACAGTGTTTCATGTTATAGTAGCTGCTTGGTCATTATTATTGGTTTTACTATAGTTATTTATTATAGTAATAACATATATGGATACTGTAAAGTCTTTTCGTTTGTTTAACAACCTTGCTGTTATGCTATGTCAAAACCTGCGCAACCTAGGCTTTTTAATAAAATAGAACAACAAAATTAAATGTACATTTAATAAACAATACAGTTATTGACAGTCATGAGAGTAAGCTATTTTTCAGAATCATTAGTACAACAGTATGTATAGGGTACGTCTACAAGTTATTGTATACTGATGTGATGCACCTTAATATTCAGTTTTATTTAAATCATTTCAAATAATGGTCAGGTTGGTAGGGTTTTTGATCAACAGTATTTTATATAATAAACATGTATTTGCAATTTGGCCACAAGATATGATTAAGATGCAGGACTAATGCATGATAACCTCTGACATGGTTGCTTTTTAACGACATCATTTAGGTAGTGTACCCTTAATGATGATTTCTTGTTTGAGTACCTTTATATTTCTGCTTGAACAAAAATGTGCTGTTTAATTATAGCTGCTCCTGCTCTAAATAAAACCATGCGAACGAGCTCTGAAGTAGCAAACCAGGAGAAAATGGCCCATGGGAATATGTGTGAACGCAGCAGAGACAGCCCAGGAACCCTTAGCAGTTGTAATGGCTGCTCACATCTTCAGTTCATGTGATCTCACACTCCATTTGATTATTAAGTGTAGATTTATTTCCTTGGGCTTCATTCCCTGTTTCTTAATGCTTTAGTGATAGAGTCCCAGAGTGAAATTTTAGCCCCATGTCTTTGTTCAGTAAACTGTGTATGCATGTCTACTGCACGGTCTACTCCGAGATTTGACATAGAATATCCAGTGGCAATCTAAGACGGGATTGAAATAGTTTATCGTTCATAAGTTATCAAAAATACCCTTAAAATCAAACACTAGAATCAAAAATTGACCACGTTGTCACTATTTACTCACCCTCGTGTTACTCCAAACCTAAATCACCATTCACTTTCATTGTATGAAAAAAGATTCAATGAAAGTGAATGGTGACCAAGGCTGTTAGTCCTAAACCTCCCGAGACCTGAGTTTGACTGTGTACATTTTCAATTTCCCTTTTTTGATTTGTAACTAGTAGCACATAATAAAAAAGTAAAAAATTCTAGAGCAAATAGTCTTCCTTTATATTTATATTTATATTTATTTTTATATCCACATATGTGAACAGCGGGACTAAGTTGTGAAATTTTAAATAATACCAAAGCTATGGGGGCCTAGGTAGTAAAGACGCTGACTACCACCTCTGGAGTGACAAGGTCAAATCCAGGGCGTGCTGAGTGACTCCAGCCATGTCTCCTAAGCAACCAAATTGGGCCGGTTGCTAGGGAGGTTAGAGTCACATGGGGTAACCTCCTCGTGGTCACTATAATGTGTGGTTCTCGCTCTCTTTGCACCTGCAGAAGCACTTTACTGAAATCAACAAAAATCATGTTATTGTGTCATGTGACTCTTAACCCTTAACCCTTAACCCTTAAATGACAGTGTAGTGTGTTGTGAACAGCATTCAGTCAGTTTTAATTCATTTAAATTATGCGTAGCATATATCGAAGCCAAAATATAACGTCCACTCATGTGGACGCGGGTTGGCACGAGGCTAACATTCAGATTTAGTTGTGTTTCATGGAAGAAAGTCAAATGTAAATGATAAATGATTGCAGAATATATATTTCCATTTCCCTATTCCTAATATTACCATTAACTGCCCAATAATATGCAAAATAAATTATTGATGGCCTTAAAAGAAAAATGTACTATTTGGGTTTCTAAAACTTTACTCACTGCAATGTGAGTTGTACTTTCTTATACCTTGTATCATTTTAGTTATGTTTTTTGAGGATAAGGGGATGTCATGCAACCCGTCCATGTTTGGCTATCTTCTACCGTGTGACAGATGAATTTGTACCAAAATGTTGTAGTGACTGGATGCATAGCCTTTAACATCAACAAAAAACATATGGGAAGCATTTACTTCTCCCTTTTAAAAGTTGATAAGCCTATTTATTTTGCTGTCTTGTGCACAATTAAGTGGTTATTTGCATTTTATTATTTGCATTTAGCATTGTTTCATCCCTGCTGTTCGCAACCCTATCAGACCTGCGACACAGCACTGTGTTTTTTAAGTTTTGCTGTCCACCATAGTAAGGTGGACAGTTACTACAAGTGATATTTTATAGTGTATAGATCAATTAATGCATACATATTTTTAACCAACTAAAAAAACAGCAATTCTTTGTTTGTAAAAAGTTCTCACTCTTCTCACCTCAAGACAAGTGTTGTGTTAGTTATAAATCTGGCGCACACAGTTAGAAGTGTCACGAAGAGCTCACAAAACCTATTTTAATCCGCACGATTCTCCAGTGGAGGTGTTTGTAAGTTACTCCGACATTATCAAGTTGCTAATGCCACTCACTGTGAGCCGAGGCTGTGTTATGTGTGCGCTGACTCAGTGTGAAGTGTCCACCTCCTGACCATGCGGGATGTGGAATGCGTCTCTCCAGCCTAAAAATGGAGAATATTTCTGTAGGTGCTTTGCATAATGCACTGAAGTATTTCATTTGTAGGGAGCAACACTGTTACATTTGTTTGAAAAGATTCAGTCTTTGGGAAGCTATATTCGTGATTTAAAGTCGCTACAGTGTTTTGCTAGTCTTGGACAGTCTCCCGTCCTGGTATGTTTGCAAGTTTTAGAAGGGATTTAGACACTTGTTGTTTTTTGTTTTTTTTGCTGGTCAGACTGAGACCAGCCAGACCAGATTAAACCAGCTAAAATCAGCAAAGATGTTTAAGCTGTTCACCCAGACGTCTATTTGATGTGTCTGTTTACATGTGAAAGACATATTATTTTACGCTGTTTGCTCATCTGCAATATGTCTATAAGACGTATGTCAATAAGCATGTCTTGGTTGTCATTAAACATTCAGCAGATATCTTTAATCTGATCAAATGTATAATAATACATAATTAATCTTATATAAAATATAATATAATCTGATATTTTTAATTTAGAAGATGTTAATTAGATTATGATGCTTTCCCAAAGTTGGGTTTAAAATATTTAAGATCAATCAAGAGCATTTTTTACCTAATGATTATTATCGCAAAATAAATAAAAAAAAAAGTGCAAATGGTGGGAGATGAAGGATAAATGGTGGTTAGGGTACAATGGGTCTAAAAGCAAAATAGTTTTCTTTTTATTAATTGATCTATTAATTGATAAAGCAACATCATTTGTGTGAAAATAAATAATATGGAAGGCTGTTCTGATTAATATATATATATATATATATATATATATATATATATATTTTTTTTTTTTTTTTTTTTTTTATGGTGGCAAGGGAGCAATTTCCCCCAAATGTGGGGGCTTTTTACCCCAGGGGGTTTAAAGTAATATAGTGTACATATAGGGACAATTATAGGGCAGCAATATAATTTGTTTGAGTAACAAATGAAGATAATACCTATTCAAAATAATCACTTTAGAAAAGGGTCAACCATTTCTTGTTCATTTCAATCACATTTTGCATTTCATAACATCTCAAGTATTCTATAATAAATTCATCTCCATTGTGACTGGATCAGTCAATGTGCGCTTTGAACATTTTTCATATCAAATCTATTCACCCACAATGTGTTTTATGGGGGCCTTTAGCCCCTGCAACAGGGGGGCTTTTAAAAAAATGTTTTTTTACTTCAGATACCATCCTTTCACCTATTGGGCAGTTATTTAAAAACCTTTGATTTATTCACCTTGAACAAAACTGTATATGAAAAATTAGTTTTTAATTTAAAAATAAATGTGATAATATAAGGGATTTTCATTAGCTACATACATATGCAACTTTTTAAAAATGATTTAAATATTAGATCAAATAACCCCAAAATCAAACTTTAGACATTGCACGCAATGATCACATTGATTAGGAATATTTTGCCGTGAATAGTGACAAACAGATGTTCAGGAAAGTGTTGCGGTAGATTTTGTTGCTATTTATTTTTGCCTTTACCCTGGGGGTCCTTTAGCACCGTTGTACCCTACTGTAAAACACTTACAATGGAAGTGATAAGGTCAGCACATAAATACTAGAATATACACCCTTTACATTAATATGCATTAGCACGTATTAACATGATTTTAGTGTGGTAAATTAGGGATTTACCAGTTACAGCATTTTACCATATTATTGGGTTTACCGGCTTGTGACTTCATGACAACAAAGTTGTGAAATTGAATAAGGTTAGTAAACAATGTTATCACACTTAAATCATATTACTATGTATAATGGTTACTTCTTGTGGCTATACTTTTGAAACAGTGAGCATTTTAACGTTTATGGACTGGCACCATTCACTTCCATTTTAAATACCTTTGCTTTTACTGTGATTTTTTTTTTTTTTTTTTGCTTCTTTTAAAAAAATATACAAAGGACGAGTCAAAATATTTTGTGTTAATCAAAATTACACAACAAATGCTGTCAATTAAGTATAACTGAATTGGCCCAGAACATTCCTTTAAGGGGGCAATATACTTTAAAACATTTAACTATCAGGTTATATCATTTAGAATAGGGCCGTATTTCTCATGCATAAAAATAATGAGGAACAATCTGTTTGTCCAACCAATGGAAGATGTGGATGTATTTGGTTAACCTGTTTGAAAATATTGTTTTTGTTGTAAACCATATTATGTTTGGCCAATATTCTAACATGAGGGTGAGTAAATGATGACAGAATTTGAACTTGTGGGTGAGTTCTCTTTAAGTAGCATCGCTACTTTTAGTTAGTACCTCCCAAACACTGGAGAGGTTTAATGGAGTTATTGAGGACCAGTGGTACTGTGAGTGGAGAAAGGCATCAGGTCTTTTGTGACCCATAACAAATGAACATAAATGAACTCTTAGGTCATGTCCTTGAACGAGTCCTCTTCTCCCCTGAGAGATGCTTTTCAGCTACATCTCTCTCCATTACCTCGTCTCCATCGACATTGCGGCTTATCTCTCTCACCCACTGTCTCTCTGTCTTTCTTCCTGTCCACTTCTTTTCCTTATCTTCCAAATCAAAAGTTATTCCACTTTCACAGAGCACCAACTGTTGGGGCAAAGAATGAGAAAAGAAGGGGTGTTAAAAGCACCTCAAATAATCATGAGTTTTAACTGAAAAATGAATGTAAGTGCTTTTATAAAAATATAAACCTCTAAAAACTTAAATTGTGAGTGCATCAATGCAACCTTGATTTTTTTAAAGAAGGGGACATCAAGGGACGAGTCAAAATACATTTTTGTGTAATCAACATTATGCCACAACTGCTGTCGATTGAGTTTAACTTGTATTGAACCCAGAATATTCCTTAAAAGAGGATGATTTGTTCACCTAAAAGATTCATTCAACAAAACCGTTTTGTTTACGAACCATCATGCTCGTGAATCAAACGACGGAAATGTAAGGACGATATGGATGCATGTGTATCGTGCTAAAGTGTTGTATGTTCTGAAGTGCTTGCAAATGATGTTTTAAAACCTGTGAAACTATTAAGATGCTTACAAACACCTGACATTCAATGAGAAGCAGGTTGACTTCCGGAAAGAGTTAGGGTTGGAAAAACAAAAATTATTAATGACCAGGCAAACAACAGAGTTAAACTTTGTTTACGCACTCATTTGCATCAAAAGCAATTGCCTCTCATATACTGACAGTGGAGCATTATTTACGACTAACCTGTGATGGATTGTCATAAGGTACTCTCAGAAACATGCTCAACCGTCACACTGAATACAGTAAGCGAAGGTCTAAGGTCTACTGTATTGCTGTGCATTTACCGCGTATAGTTATATTTAATATATATATTAGATAGGGTGTCAAGTATTATTTCATGGGGCGGCACAAGCTCACATTAGACAAACAGAGGAGGGTGCATGTCCTGATAAGATGAAAACTCCTAGAATAGTTTAACTAATATTATCATTTACAGAATAACAGAAATACAAATGTTGACAGATTTTCCATTTTTGGGGACGATATTCTTGAACATTTAGTTTGTGCTGACTCTTGCCACAGATTGTCACCTACATCAGATTTATAGACTCAAATATTGCCAGAACTTAAATTTTCTCTGTAATGTTTCATTAAAAGCACTTAAATAATGACTCATACATCTATTTTTTCACTCAGCCTACACTCTCAGCAACAGTTCTCTGTCCTTTTTTATGACATCAATAAGCGTGTATATATGGAGAGTTATCTGGCTAAGTGTGTGTGTGTGTGTGTGTGGATGAATTTGTTCTGGGTTTTTACATTTTAAACTCATTCTATTTACCCCAGCAGGCCAGTGATAGGGTAAATAGCTTGACTGGACCTCCAATTGCATTTATTGGCATCAAAAATAAAAAAAAACTAGCTTTGAATTTTAAGTGTTTTTTCCCTTGCAAAAATGCTTACACCAGCATTTCAGTGATTCGGTATGCATCCCATTTAAAAGCTGCACTAGCTTCAGTACACATTTAGTGCTCTTATTTGGATCTCTTTGCAGCTTTGGATGTTACAGTGATAAAATGTAAAGTTGTGTTTGGTCATGTAAGTGCATTATTCATTACATATAAAGTGTGTTATTTTATAGATGCTAAAATACATTTTCCTATCCAAGCCTAATATGTAGAGAGCTATACACCGATCAGCGACAACATTAAAACTGCCTGTCTAATATTGTGTAGGTCAACCTCGTGCTGCCAAAACAGCACCGACCCATATCTCAGATTAGCATTCTGAGCTGCTATTCTTCTCACCACAGTTGTACAGAGCGGTTATCTGACTTACCGTAGACTTTGTCTGTTTGAAACAGTCTGGCCATTTTCTGTTGACATCTCTCATCAACAAGGCGTTTCAATCCACAGAACTGACGCTCACTGGATGTTTTTTGTTTTTGATCAGCAGGTACAGAAATACTCAAACCAGCTCGTCTGGCACCAACAATCATGCCACGGTCTAAATCACTGACATCACATTTTTCCCCATTCTGATGGTTGATGTGAACATTAACTGAAGCTCCTGACCCATATTTGCATGATTCTATGAACTTCACTGCTGGCACATGATTGGCTGATTAGATAATCGCATGGATGATTTTTGGTGCCAGGCGGGCTGGTTTGAGTATTTCTGTAACTGCTGATCTCCTGGGATTTTCACACACAACAGTCTCTAGAATTTACCCCGAATGGTGCCAAAAACTAAAAACATCCAGTGAGCGTCAGTTCTGTCTTGCACACCGGCTACCGTGAAAAAGGGTATCCCCGCTTGGATGATTATTCTTCAACTGAGAAAGCTGATCTTCAGAAAGCTGACAGCATCTCTGCTTGGGTGTGGAAACAGGTGATCACACACTCTCCATCTCTCTCTCTCTCAATCTCTCTCTCTCTTTCTCTCTCTCTCTCTCAATCTCTCTCTCTCTCTCTCTCTCTCTCAATCTCTCTCTCAATCTCTCTCTCTCTCTCTCTCTCAATCTCTCTCTCAATCTCTCAATCTCTCTCTCTCACACTTTCTCTCTCACTCACAAAAAAAGAAAGAAATATATATATATATATATATATGTGTGTGTGTGTGTGTGAGAGATTTTTTTTCACATTGCCGTAATGAGAACTGGGGGGTAAAATGTGTGTAACTGTCATGATGATATTCTTTATCAAATATTCTCATTATAGAAATGTGAAATTTTCAAGGATTTAAACATCCTAGTTAGCACTTTTTTCTGACTTTAATTTTTTTTACTCTAATACTTTAAGTGAGAGTCACTGAAACAATGGGAACAGTAAAAGTAAATGTTAGGACGAGTTACTCCAATGAGAATTGGTGGTAAAATGTGTTTAAGTGTCCTTAAAATAATGTCACAGTGCAAAAAATCTTAACGGTTCTAAATTTAGCCAGCATTTTCTTCATGTAAAGTATAATCATTTTTTTTTATTTTGTATTGATTTGGGTTTAAATATGACCAGGACATTTTCTTGTGATGCCCCATTTGCAGCGCTCCTCACACCAATTAACAGTTTTTCCACTTTTTTACTCAATAGAAAAAGGCAGGGATGAAATTTAAAGACCTGCCTGCAGTGCTCTCAATAATTAATAACCCATTCATTAATTTTTCATCTACTCCAATACATTTGCAGATGTGAAGGGCTGTGTCCAGGCATGGCAAATATAAAGGAAAGGAAACTTTCTAAAAGAGAGATCAGCCCCAGAGAGTTATCGGTTACACGTGCCCTCAGATCACTGCTGTATTACGGCACATCTGTGGGGAGCAATGCTATAATGTCTTGCTCTCCATTGTTGTGCTTTGCCATGATCTGCAGTCACGTGAATGTAAACTTTTACGTCATTACAGTTTAATGATTTGCAGTAACAACACATTGATGTGCGTTTTAATCTGTGTACATTGCAGACAGTGAAGGGAGGGCAGCTTTTTAATCAGATACAATACATTTGTCAGTATGCTTGTTTTTTCCTTTAACAGCTCAAAGTGGAAAATCTAGCAACAGAACTTTGCGCCAGACTCGTCAACATCTGGCCGGATAATCTCTCTTAAATTACAACGTGAGCCTTGCAATGCACTTTGCTTGGTCACTGACATGAGTGCCACAACTGAATCGAACAACATCTGTCTTGGAATGCAACGTTTCAAACCAAGGGCTTTTTTCTCATGGGTTGCATTGATTCCTTTTCTAAAGTATCATTGGGAATTTGACCCATGGTGTTATTCTGATACATGCACAATCAGATTGTTCTGACTGCATGTGTGTGAAGTTTAAAAAAACAACAACAAAAAACACAAAGTTATGTGTTTGGGGTGACAGCTGATGTGTTTTTTTATTAGTACCAAATAATACTTACCATAACCATACCATAATGTTCAAGTAGTATGCAGTTCTCATGTATGAAACCTAATACATAAAAAAAAAAAAAAACTTAAATATAAAAAAAAGGACCTCACCCACACCTATCATATCGCAAGAAGACATAGTGTAAACCACTGGAGTCGTATGGATTACTTTATTCTGCATTTATGTGCTTTTTGGACCTTCAAAGTTCTGGTCACCATTCACATGCATTGTATGGACCTACAGAGCGGAGATATTCGTCTAAAAATCTTCATTTGTATTCAGCAGAGGAAAGAAAGTCATACACATCTGGGATGGCATGAGGGTAAATATAAATACATTTTTTGGTGAACTTTTCCTTTACTACATAGAAGTTATAGTATATATTATTATTTATTTATTATCATTTGTATTTATTAAAAAATTTTCAATACTGCTACTGTGCATTTTCCCCCCAATTTTCAAACTAAGAAGAATCAAACAGTGAATACAGATAAACTGGATAAGTGGCATTACAAATTTTATTTGTGTGGATTTAATAGCTTGGTTTAACATTAATAATAATAATAAAAACAAGAACAATCCAACAATGTGGATTTATTGTATAATAGCTTGGTTTTACTATAATAATAATAATAATAATATAATTTAAAAAATAAATATATATATACAGTATATATTAATATAATAATGAACAATAAATGTATAATTATCATTATTTTTATTTAGCGTTACTGAACTGAAGTTTGCAGTTTTTGCATATTTTCTATTTTAAAAAGTGCTAAAGAAAAGATGATGTCCTCTGTAGTTGAATAATACCCAGAATTTGTAATGTTGAATATTTATAAAATCTATGTATATATTTTAGTCAGTTTCTTCAGATTTTTTTTCTTTAGGCCTTTATTAATATATTCTCTCAACTGTATATTTCCATCTATATTCACTAACCCACTCAGGTGATTCCCTCATCTCTCATTCAGATCTCTCTCTCTCGCTCTCTCTCTCTCTCTCTCGCTCTCTCTCTCTCTCTCTCTCTCTCTCTCTCTCTCTCTCTCTCTCTTGTCTGTGTGTCCCATCACACACATATGCAAAAGGAAGCCCCAAGGGTTGGTCCTTTTTGCTTCTTCCTGTCAGGTTGCCATGGCATCAGGCAAGGTGGCCCCATTTCCTGCCATGCGGAGAGACCGGGGGGGTTATGTCCTGAACGACTGTCCCACTGTCTAATGCGATCAGACAGGCGTGTTGGGTAGTCACACTCTCTCACACACACACACACACACACACACACACACACACACACACACACACACACACAGAGCCCAGAGGATGGATGAGAAACACTTCCTCTCAAACACTTTCAAATACTCCACCCTTCACCTCTGAAGGTGATCTGATCACAGTAACAGCAGGATGGGCGGACGCAATGGCAAATACGCCCACCTGGATGTTTAGGGCTTAGCCTAGACCTCTGTGGATGTGTATGATGCTATTCCAGAAAATGTTATTCTTCAGAGGTTGCTCTTTCAAAGCTCAGGAGTCTTATTGGAGATCTTAAGCCCGATATACACTGTAGGATTTTTACAGACCGTAAGGATTGTTACTTTGTTACATGCAAATTTATCTGCCACTAAGAAAGAATAACGGGAGTGTGTTGGGTCCCTTCTTAATAGCTGATATTAAAGCTTGAATCTCTGAGAATTTTGATTGGATTACTGTAACTCTCTACATCTCTCATTCAGTCAATCGTCATTGTCTCACCTGCAGACAGTCCAAATGCTGCCGCTAGGCTGCTGACGGGTACCCATAAGAGAGATCATATCTCCCCCATTTTAATATCTCTTCTTTGGCTGCCTGTCCTTTACAGAATCGATTTTAAGCTGCTACTGTTTGTTTTTAAATCGTTGAATAGGCTGGCACCGATCTATCTATGTGACCTCCTGCACATACGTAAGAATTCAAGGTCACTCAGGTCCTCTGATCAGATGATTTTGATCATTCCCAGGTCCCAGTTAAAGCAAAGAGGTGATTGTGCTTTTGCATTTGCTTAATTTTACAATCTTTCATTGTATAGCACATTGGTCAACGGTCTGTTGTATATAATTGTGCTTTATAAATAAATTGTTGTGCTGTTGTTACTTGTCAGACTGTACAATATGAATGCATAGAGTTCGCCATGCACACTGTGTGACATTATGTCAGACTTTACGATACACATCGTTCATCCCGATGAGAAAACATGATCGTTAATATAATAGAAGTATATAGATTGTTAACAATGCATAGAAGCGAAATTTGTTTTTTTGCTCCAATACCACTCCATCACCTGCCAAATAGACCTTTAATAAGACATCCTGATCACAAAAACACAAAATTAAATATGCTGAGAATGATCGCCAGTGGGGGATGTCGTAGCCTACAGTAATAATTAGCTACCTCAAGCAAAGATTCATTGTGGGGAAAAAAGATGATTTGTGGCCCAAAAAATGACAAAGTTCTGCTTTCACATAGGGAAAACTAAAAAGTTGGACATATAGTACATCTTTCTCCTCGTTTAGATTATTAGCTGAAGTGTTACGCTTTTCTCCAAGTATTTTCTGCTTATTTATTGATAACTGGGCACAAATTTTGCTATGGTGCAGACTCGGAGCAGGTTTCTTTCCAAGTGAATTGGGGTGCGAGAGACGAGCGGACTGTCTCATGTTGCCGTCGTAATAGCAGTCACACTATACAGTTGTGTTGCTAGATTTCTGACACTGCCTGAACGTCAGAGTCTAAAGATCATCACAAAGGCTATTAATCGGCCATCGGTGAGCATGTCACACTAAACGTTGAAAGATTTACCCTACAACGACAGAAATATTAAGATTCCCGAAATGTGTATTGAAATGAAACAAATGTTGACATAAAGAAGGAACAAATTAACATGGATTGCATAGCTCAAATAATTTCATTTGAGAAGAATTTGAGAAATTTTTGAACTCATTGACTTCTCTGACTTTTGACTGCAGTCTTTGGTGTCTTGGCATTTCTGAGAACAGTTGTTACCTGCACACCAATACGCTGATAACTATTAAAAATGTGTTTATTTTATTATATTATTAGTTTAAAAAAAATCTGACTAGATTAGCTATATTCATTGTAAAGACGAGAGTCTAAGCTATAAAATGACACCTACTGTATTTTTTTGCTGATCAACCAACTGGTTGTTGAGTAATTTCCATAATATACACTGGCAGCCAAAAGTTTGGAATAATGTACAGATTTTGCTCTTATGGAAAGAAAGTGGCTTTCAACTGATCACAGTGTATAGTCAGGACATTAATAATGTGAAAAATTACTATTACAATTTGAAAATAATATTCAGAACTTCTTAAACTACTTCAAAGATTTCTCATCAAAAAAATTCTCCACATGCAGCAATGACAGCTTTACAGATCTTTGTTATTCTAGCGGTCAGTTTGTCCAGATACTCAGGTGACATTTCACCCCACACTTCCTGTAGCACTTGCCATCTGTCTTGTCGGGCACGTCTCACGCAACATACAGTCTATCTGATCCCAGAAAAGCTCAATGGCGTTAAGATCCATAACACTCATTTCCAATTATCTGTTGTTCAATGTCTGTATTTCTTTTCCCACTCTAACCTTTTCTTTTTGTTTTTCTATTTCAAAAGTGGCTTTATCTTTGCAATTCTTCCCATAAGTCCTGCACCCCTGAGTCTTCTCTTTAGTGTTGTACATGAAACTGGTGTTGAGGGGGTAGAATTCAATGAAGCTGTCAGCGGAGGACATGTGAGGCGTCTATTTCTCAAACTACAGACTCTGATGTACTTATCCTCTTGTTTAGTTGTACATCTGGACTTCCACATCTCTTTCTGCCCTTGTTAGAGCCAGTTGTCCTTTGTCTTTGAAGATTGTAGTGTACACCTTTTATATGAAATATTCAGTTTTTTGGCAATTGCAAGCATTGTATAGCCTTCATTCCTCAAAACAATGATTGATTGATGAGTTTCTAGAGAAAGCGGTTTCTTTTTTAGCAATTTTTTTTTACCTAATATTGACCTTAAGACATGCCAGTCTTTTGCATACTGTGGCAACTCAAAAACAAACACAAAGACAATGTTAAGCTTCATTTAACAAACCAAATAGCTTTCAACTGTGTTTGATATAATGGCAAGTGATTTTCTTGTATCAAATTAGCAATTCAGCATGATTAATCATGTTTAAGGTTTTGGAGTGATGGCTGCCTGTCTAGATTTGATCAAAAATGACTTTTTTCAAATAGTGATGGTGCTGTTTTTTTTTACATAAAAAATGTCCTGACTATACTTTGTGATCAGTTGAATGCCACTTTGGTGAATTAAAGTACCAATATCCTTCCAAAAAAGCTAAATCTGTACATTATTCCAAACTTTTAGCCGCCAAGTTAAACCAATTAAAAGAAAAATTTAAAAAATCCAGTGTGATCTAGGGTGGTTCCATCTGGTTTGTGGTGGTTAAGCCAGTCAAAAATAGCATTTGGAAGTCCGGTTCATTTTAGTGAATCGGTTTGTTTAATTAAAACCGTTAAAACAATAATTTTCAACCGAGTCATAACTCAAAACTGTTGCCACTGGTAAACTGAAATTGACATTTAAATTTTGTTGTAAAATTACTTTTTATTACAATATTGTCACTATTAAGTTACATGAAGTAGATTGCATCAAATATTGTTTATAGTTCCAACTATATTGTTAACAACATTGGTATAAAACATTACTAACAACAGTGTTGGCAATATTTATAACATTGTTCCCATGTTGTTAACAACACTGTTGCCATTTCACAGCTTTACTCCTAAGCTTTATGCATTGGTTCGATCTAGTCAAAGAATTGGTTTTAAAGAACGACTCGGTCGTGAGTTGGACATCACACTATTCAAAAAGCCTTGTTGGAACACCAGCAAACAAGCATCCCATGTTTTTCAGGCAGAGATGTTATTTTCTGTACTCATGTGTACCGATAGGTCTTTGAGGTAAATCAGACGTTTGAGGCTCTTTACTATTCATATTTGGCAGTCGGCAGATAGGGACACACCCCTCTCTCTGTCCCCTTGCTTCTCATCTCACCCTTCTTCAATACACCTCTCGGGGGAGTTAATTTGTGTTGAATGCATGAAAAGATCAGAGTGGGGAGGGGGGTGGGTTTGGGTGGGGTAATTTTTTTCCATCTTGTTTTCATTTCCAAAGCCAGCACTGTCTGAGCGGTATGTCCGTGTTGCGTCTTTGTTCTGCGAATTTTGAACAGGCCTATTGCTGCACATGAAAGCAGATTAAAAGACCCCTAAGACTGTGCAGAATATGCAACCTCTAAGTGAAGTGTGTTGGATTAGCTTGTTTTATTGCTCAAATGATGACAGTCGGATTTTGTTGTTGTTGTACTGCATGAAACACAGTCTGAAGGCAAATCTGTGTGGAAAATAGATATATAATGAGAATGGGAATGATATAATGAGAATTCTTCTATTTTGCATTTTCATAATTATTTCTTAAAATGAATTTATTTTTCATTACGTATTATTTTGTCGTTCTAACTAGTAGCCTCTAAGAAACATGCAAAAAAAAAAAAAAAAAATAATAATAATAATAATAATAAAAATATTCAGATCACACAGTTTTCCTAAAAAATGATGTTCACATATGTGGACTGCGGGACTAAGTTTTGAAATTTTAAATAATACCAAGCTAGAAAGTAATTATAGTTTGTTTGTTTTTTGTTTTTTTATCAAATTGTTTATTAGGTTTCCAGGAGTGTTGGTTAATAATGTTTATGAGACATTACAGACATTACAACAGAAATTAGCATAATCATTTCTGATTTAAAGTAATGACCGGCATCATCCAATCACTGCCAACCATGTTCAAATAAAATGAAATATAAATTCTGAATCCATGTACTTATTAACATTGTACCATGCCTGCCAAACATGTTGAGTGGTCCAAACATCATCTGCAGCCTGCAGGTTTAAATGTAAAAATTTAATGAGTTTTCTGACCAGATGTAGATTTTTTTTGGTCGGTGCCATGTTGTTTTGTCACATGACTCAATGTTTAACACTTTAATGACAGTCGGTTTAAATTAAATGAAATTATGCATAGCCTATAGCGAAGCCAAAACATAATGTCCACACATGTGGATGCAGGGTCTCAGGAAGCTTATATACTAATGATTGATGTTATCCCAGCATGAGAGCAGTTTTTGTGTTTCAGTGGAAGCAAGGAAATCTTTTTCTTTCTTTTTGTCTTAATATTTCAAAATCCCATGTTATTTCCAGGTTTAAATTTAACATTTTCAATGTGATCTCAGACTTTTGAACCCTACCGTAGATCAAAGTGCCATAGTATTATCATCTGGTATGATCACTGTACTATGGTACCACAGAACATTTAGTAAGGGTCAGATGAACAGTTAGGGAGATGTTCAGTAGTTTGGTAAAGAGTGACTCATTTAGAAGTATAAAAACAAATTCAGCAATAAAGTCGGAAAACCCTTGTGCTTTCTGTGGTAGTGTCTTAATGTGCGTATGACATAACAGACAAGTAAGTTGCCTCCTGTTGCATCACTGGCTCCATTCTAATGCGAAATCAGGATATGTGGTTTGCAAGAGACAAACCTTTGTTCCTTGTAGTGATGTGCTTTGAACAAAGCTGTTGTTACATTTGCTGCATAATATGTCAATTTTTATCTGCAACACTTGTCATTTATCAGATCTCATCTGAAATGTCATATATGATAGACAAGGATAGAAATGTGTGAAATACTCTAATGAAGCCACTATAACTTTTTCATTAAAGGGATGGAAATTCTGTCATCATTTACTCACCATCATGTTGTTCCAATCCCAGTCCTAGTCATCACTAACTTTCATTACATTTTTTCTTCATACTGTATAATGATAGTTTGTGGTGACTGAGGCTTTTGTTTTCCACAGAAGAAAGTCATATGGGTTTGGAACAACATGATGGTGAGTAAATGATGACAGAATTTTCCTTTTTGGGAAAACCACCATTTAATGCTGTTAATCTTCACTTATGAATTATGAAGGCATATGGTATCACTTTTAGGTTTTGGTAGTTTGGTGTCAGTATGAGTCATGCAGTAAGGGCACACAGTCTCAGTCATTAACGGCACACAGTCTCTGGTTCTTCACTCGCACCTCCTGCCAGTTAATTCAACACATTAGCACTGAACGGCAATCAGGCGAGAGATGCATCACAGACTCTAGCGTAGCAGGAGGTCAAACAATAGTCCATCACCAAAGATGTTTGTTTGAACTCAAGGCATATAACTCATGGAACAAAACCTGATGTGTGTTTCTTTTTATGGCTATTGAAAAGTATACAGAAAAATGCCACTATGCATCGCTTTCTACAAAATAGATACAAATATTGGGTCTGAAACTGTTAAATTAAAAAGGGATAGTTCACCCAAAAATGAAAACTCTGTCATATTTTACTCACCCTCATGTTGTTTAAACCTGTATGATTTTCTTTCCTCAACACAAAAGGAGATACCAGGCAAAATGTTAAACTCAGTCACCATTTACTTTCATAAAACTTTTTTTTTCTCCATACAATGAAATTGAATAGTGACCGAGCTGAGGCTAACAATCTGCCCAACATCTCCTTTTTTGGAAAGATAGATAGTCACAGCAGTTTGGAAAAACATGAGGGTGAGTAAAAGATGACCATTTCAATTGTTTTGGGTGAACTAGCTCTTAAGTTATTATTATTATTATTATCATTATTATTATTTTTTCAAGAAATGTCAGTGAAAGTGTCAAAGCCTGAAAAGGTCAGCCTAAACTGAAGAAAATGTTGATTCTCAACATCAAGATGTCAAATAAAATATAAAATTAAAAAAGCTGTTTATATGAGGTTCGCAACCATGTTACCAAAAGCTGTGATGCGTGACATATGTTTAAAAATGTCCAAATATGTTTAAAAATATAGTTTAAACCCATTGTTTTCTAGCAAGGTGCATTACATAAAGAAAAACAAAATGATATACAAAATGTGCAAAATAATAAAAAACAAACAAACATCAGAATGTGTTTCAGGGTTGCATATTTAGCCTAATTTTAGGCTATTACTTAAGTAGGAGTTATCTATTAAAGGACCACAATGTTGGTTAATGGTTATTGCTAAACTTATATTTCTTCAAAAATTAAAAGGGGAAAATATTTTTGGTAATTTTCACTTACAATAACTTTGGTAAAAGGGTTGAATGTTTGAGCTTGATAAATTTGGGTAAAAATTGAGAAAATGGAATGAGACAACTTTCCTTATGCAGTACAAATTGTCCAAAATATGTAAAAGTTAAAATAGGGAGAAAATCATGCATGCAAAATGTGGTACACATATATACATTATGCTTTTGGTCATTAAATGTTGTTAATAATAATGAACAAAACTACATACATTATATAATACAGTATATATATATATATATATATATATATATATATATATATATATATATATATATATATATATATATATGATGACATATGATAAAAAATCCCCCTTTTCTTTTTTGTTTGGGGTATGGACATGGGATTTGTGCTTGTAATGCTTTTAAAAAAAAGTCAAAGTATACTATATGCATGGACAGTTGGCATACATTGTTGGTTTGTAGTTTATCTTTAGTTCAGAAAAGACTGAATAGGTGTCAGATGGTAAGTAAATTTTATGGTGACCACAATGCTCAAGGCTAATACATGCTCTTGAGATCTGAAATGCTTCTGGCCTAGAAATATTTAGTCTATGGATGTTTAGAGCATGACAAAGTGCTTGCAATCTGTTTTATTGCACCAGTGTTCATTTTCCCTTTCCACCCTTACAGTTATAGCCCCTCTGAGATATGTTACACAGAATGGTTACAAGATCGTGCAATTCTTCTAGGCGCACTTACATTTACTGGAAGATGATTTTGAGACCGACGATGCTGCATACTCAGGCTTTGATGTGTGCCTTTCATGTGTTTGTCAAAGCTTGTGCTTGCCATATTTCCCATGCAGGACACAACAATGCTGCACACTCGCTAACAATTGCTTGCTCTTTGAGTAAAATGAAATATGACTGAATAATCAATTCAGAGGCATCTATGAGTACTGGCAGGGGAACAAGTCTAGAAATGTGTAGCATATTTATAATATCAAGTCTAGATTTACTGTATGTTTATTTCAGAATGCATGCATTGATTTGTTTTGTGTGATCTTAAGGAGAACAGAAATGACAGAATTTATACTTTAAGGGATTGTTCCAAGTACCTGTTTGACTTTCTTTCTGTTGAACACAAAAATAAATGCTTGGCAGACTGTTAGCTTCATTCACCATTCACTTTCATTAAATGGGAAAGAGCAGTGTCAAAAGGATAGTTCGCCCAAGAATGACAATTTTGTTTTAGTTTGCTCAACGTCATGTTGTTCAAAACCTGTTTGACGTTCTATCTTCCATGATACACAAAATGCTATGTTAGTCTCAGTCACCATTCACTTTCATCGAATCTTTTTTTCCATACAATGGAAGTGAATGATGACTGAAGCTGCCATTCTGCCTAAAATCTCTTTTGTGTTCCATGGATTGAAGAAAGACAGGTTTGGAACAACATTTGGCAGAAGAATGGACATTTCTTTTACATTTTTGGGTGAACTATCCCTTTAAAAATGTCTCGTCTTGTGTTTCATGGAAGAAAGTAAGTCATAATGAGTTTGGAAAGACATGACGGTGTGTATGAAGTGAGAATGATCATTGTTGGATGAACTAACCCTTTACTATTCCTTCTGCATTCGCAGTAACTGATGCTAAGAAATATTGCCTCTAAAGTCGGCTTTAATGTTGTTTTCACTCAGCAGACATCATAAACACTGCATGATTTATATGTCCCCTTTCTTTTTCATTTAACAGGGCTGGATGAGAAAGCTCCTGTCTTCCATTTCATAGAAAATTTTCCTCCAACTGTCAGCTACCAACTGTGCGCAGCACTCTAGAGATCCTCAATATGGAGAGAACTGCCATTTCCACTTCACTGCTCACAGTCTGCTTCATTTTGGCTGTGTGTTGCTGTTCCCTTGCGATTCCCTTCTGCCCTGCCCAGTGTGTCTGTGAGACCCGCCCATGGTACACACCTCAGTCGGTCTACCATCAAGCCAAGACTGTTGACTGCAACGAACTCCATTTGAGCCGAATTCCATGGAATATATCCATTGATACTCAGGTGCTACTTCTTCAGAGCAACAACATCTCTAGGGTAACCTCAGAGCTCCAGAGACTGGTCAACCTCACGGAGCTGGATCTCTCTCAGAATCACTTTAAACAAATCCAAGACGTTGGCTTGAGTAACCTATCCCAACTAGTCACGCTCTACCTTGAGGAAAACCAGATTAAAGAGCTGCCTGATTTTTGTCTAAAGGATCTAGTCAACTTAGAGGAGCTTTACATTAACCATAATCAGATCTCTTCGATTGGTCCCAATGCATTTTCAGGGTTGGCGAACCTTCTAAGGCTTCACCTCAACTCAAACAAACTCGTTGCGATAGACAGCCATTGGTTTGAATCCCTACCCAACCTGGAAATCCTAATGATTGGGGAAAATCCTATTCTTGGCCTACAAGACATGAACTTCCATCCCCTCTCAAAATTGCACAGTTTGGTGCTAGCGGGAATGGGACTCAGGGAAATCCCAGAGGGTGCTTTCCAGGGTTTAGAGTATCTCGAAAGTCTCTCGTTCTTCGATAACAAGCTCACGGCAGTGCCAAAAAAAGCCCTGCGTGTTCTACCCAGCCTCAAGTTTCTCGACCTTAACAAGAACCCTATCGTCCGTATCCTGGAAGGTGACTTCCGTGACTTTCCACACTTAGAGGAACTCAGTCTGAACAGCATGGAGGAACTTGTAGCAGTGGAAAAGGGCGCATTCTCCAACCTACCGCAAATGGCCAAACTAGAGCTCTACAACAACCCTCACCTGTTCTTTATAGACCGTGCCGCATTCCTGAACATGCGCGGCTTGCGTACCTTACTGGTCCATAATAACGACCTCACGTTATTTCCCCATGAGATTATTTCTGCCTTCCCCAGTCTAGATGAAATCAGTCTTCATAGCAACCCACTCAGGTGCGATTGTCTCGCCAATTGGGGCCCGGTCCTTGGCAATCAATCGAGCCTTAAGCTTTTGGAATCCCAGATTACTCTCTGTGCCTCCCCGCCACATTTCGTTGGTCAGTCCCTTCAAGAAGTGGTGTCTGCAAGTTGGAATGGGGCAAGCAATACCTGCCTGCCTCTTATTTCTCAACATGCCTTCCCTCTGCAACTCAATGTCACCATCGGCCAGCTTCTAACACTCAGCTGTTGGGCCGTTGCGGATCCTGCACCTCAGTTTTACTGGGTGACACCCACCGGCGACAAGGTCACTTCGGAAGCCGTTTCACCATCCTTAAATGAGGGTGCAGGAACCGTGAAGAAGCACCGGATGCAAGACCAAGGTGCTCTAGAGATCTCACACATAGAACCGGAGGACGATGGCCTCTACACATGTGTTGCTTGGAACAGCGAAGGGGCAGACACTCGGAGTGTCTCCGTTTATGTGGATAAGAGTAACTGGCATGGTGATAGCCATAGCAGGGGCCATCATAGGATGGTGAACACCACAGGATCCTTGGTAGTCCAGGCAAAAATCGTCCATGCTCAGTCCGTGGTGCTAGAATGGAAGGTGCATCCATCTGTGCGATTTTACAACCATGAGGTGGCGCAACCGAAGTGGCTCAGTGCTACCGTCAAGATTGACAATCCGCAGATTAGCTACACGGCGATGGTGCCAGTAGATGTTCAAGAATACAATCTCACACACCTTCTACCTTCAACTGAGTACCAAGTTTGCCTAACTATGGCCACCATGGAGCAAACCCAACACTCTTGCATCAACGTGACCACCAAAGAGGCCAGCTTTGCTGTGGAGATGGTTGCCCAGCAGACCAATGTAGCTCTAGCGGCAGTAATGGGTTCGATGTTTGCCATCTGCATCATGGCTCTGCTGGTGTTCTACATGGGACGGCGTATGAAGCAGAAATCTTGCCATCATTCTCTGAAGAAATACATGCAGCACACCACCTCCATTCCTTTGAACGAGCTTTATCCACCTCTCATTAACCTCTGGGAGAACGAGACGGAAAAAGAGAAAGAGGGATCCATTGATCCTCAAAACTCACAGATAGACACCTCAAAAACATACATGTGGTAGTAGCTGCTCTACGGAATGCAGATAGAAGAGACATTTTAAACAGTTTATGCACTGTATTGTACATAAATGACAAGTATGTATTTAATTGTTGATTTGTCATTGTGAAAGATGTATTTTTAGATTGTACCCTTCAAAACCAAGCATACTTGGTTGCAGTTGTGACATGGTAGTGAAACACTGCTGAGGCAAACAAAACACACTCTATTGCATTGCATTGCATTGTATTTTCTGCAACCTGATCTCATAGAATCACGTTACTATACCTACATTTTTGCAAAATGATTTTTATGTGGCTCGTTGTATGTATTGCAGCAGTTTCCTAGTGAAATGAACACTAGAGGCGTGACAACAATTACTTTTATTTTCCTTTCACACAAATCAAGAGGACAATGGTCGATTATCAGTTCATAAACCTTTTCACATTGTTCTAAACAATATCACAAGGTTCTTTCACTCTCACAAGGAGAAAGCGGCAGATGGCGAATCAAACTCAAAAGGTTTATTTATTTTCTCTCAATCCAATGCTTTTCTGCACCCGCAAATGATTCCCACACACACACGCAGAAATGCAGGCTCGGCTCTCCCTCTCCCTCTCTGGACTGCCCCATTTTATCCTTCTCTGCTCTCACTGTAAAACACAAACAGTTGTTAGAGATAACACCCACAGGTGGGACTTATCTCCCGATCTCGCTCTCCATTAACAAATCACCACTCGACCATGCCCCCACCTCCACATACCCCCATTGCCCGACTGAGGCCAGGGAGCCATCCGGCCTGCCCACTACCTCCTCCCCCCCACCACCTCAAATTTAAACGGCTGAAGAGCTAGTTCCAACGGGTGATCTGCACATTGATATCCTTCATTCGATGGAACCACTGGAGTGGGGCAAGGTCTGAACAGATGGTGAAGGCCCATCCCAGGAGGTAATACCGTAGCAGAAGGACCGCCCACTTGATGGCCGATGGTGCTGTACCTCGACTCTCTCACTGAGAGCTTTCAGCTGTTGTACAGCACCGGGCACTCCTCCCCCTCGACCTCCTTGGACAACACGGCCCCCAACCCCCTGTCTGATGTGTTGGTCTGTGACACAAAAGGGAGAGAGAAATCAGGAGAGTGTAATAACTCCAGACTACCACCCCTGGTGTCGCAAGTTCGAATCCAGGGCATGCTGAGTGGCTCCAGCCATGTTTCCTAAGCAACCAAATTGGCCCGGTTGCTAGGGAGGGTAGAGTCACATGGGGAAATCTCATTGTGGTCATGATTAGGGGTTCTCGCTCTCAATGTGGCACATGGTAAGTTGTGCGTGGATCACGGAGAGTAGCATGAGCCTCCACATACGGAGTCGCCGCGGTGTCATGCACAACGAGCCACATTATAAAATACACGGATTGACTGTCTCAGAAGCGGAGGCAACTGAGACTTGTCCTGCGCCACCCAGATTAAAGTGAGCCACCATGAGGACCTACTAAGTAGTGAGAATTGGGCATTCCAAATTGGGGAGAAAAGGGGATTAAAAACATTAAATAAATATCTCAGCTCTGTAGGTCCAAATAATGCAAGTGAATGGTGGCCAGAGCTTTGAAGGTCAGAAAGATCAGCAGAAAAGTAATCCAAATAACTCCTATGGTTAAATTCAAATCTTCAGAAGGGATATGACTATAAATGTCCACTTTCACATTTTTTCTTCTTTTGTTTTTGGTAATTCACATTCTTCGTATAACTTAAATATTGCCCTTTTTCTCACCCACATCTATCATACAGCTTCTGAAGACATATATTTAACAACTGGAATCTTATGGATTACTTTTATGCTGCCTTTATGTGGTTTTTTGACCTTCATTTGGGATGGCATGAGGGTGAGTAAATGATGAGATAATTTTCCTGTTTGGGTGAACTATCTATTTAACCTTCTGTTCCCCATCTGTTTGGAAGAAGATTTACTCGCATTAAGCACAACACAATGGACATTTCACCTTAAACCTGCTGCAGTTTGCAAAAATGTAATCGCATAATTGTCACGAGATCATGCTGATTTTCTAAGAATAATTCAACGTTTAGCATGCAGATGTGCTTGCAAATTCATGTAATTTATTTATAACAGCATTAAGAAAACTAATACACTAACACAGACAAACTATTTATTTCACTCCAAACAAATCAAATTACTTGACATTACTTGAGTTTTTGCATGGAATTTTGCATGATATTTTGGTGCTCACGGGGTGAGTTTTTGCCTAGTTTTCTCACTTCTTAAAATACATAGGTGCAAGAAAGATATTAACATGTGCTCGATGCTTTCATTTGTCTTCAGCCCGTCACATTTTATCACCTGCATTGTACTGAAAATAAAACCTAAACCAAACCTGCCAGGTGCTACGAAATTGCTGTTACTGCAAACTAATTTGCTGTCATATGTAATTAATCCTGGTACACAACTGCACAGCTGTGTTTATTTACCCTTGCATTTGAAATATTTTTTAAAATAACAATTTATGAAAAATATGGATGTGTTTATTAGTGCTGACTGAAAATGTATTTCACATTTGATTTAAAGTAAATCATTAACTTAAAAATCATTCGGTTGAAATGCCTGACCTGACATTCGCCAATGGAGCCGTTAAACGTTTTGCACCTCATCACTGCACTGGCATATTTAAGATCAAGAAATTGCTTCTGTTCACAGTTAAATATGTTGCCACTTGCCAAATTCAATATTCACACAATTAAATCTTAAAATTGCTATTGTAACTGCATGGTGGTGAATTGAAAATGTATCAATGTAATAAATTAATTTTATGGAATTAAATTTACCTTATAAATATACAATCCCCTTTAAAAACAATAGTCATTTCAGTTTAGTCCAGATGATCTGTTAATGTTACATTAAACCTGTCAGGCTTTTATATAATACCATATCACATTGATTAATGCAAATGTTATGCAAGACACATGCTCATTTGTTATGGTTATGTTAAATATTTATCAACAAATACAACATCCATCCAGACATTGATCAAATATATACAAACCAAATTAAACTTTGATCTATCAGAAGGTGTTCTTTCAAAGGTTTACCTTTTAATATGTTATGTATTATTTGAACCAAAGACAAGACACACATTCAGTATTTCTCAGCTGCCATATGTCAATGTGATGTCATACTATATTTAGCACTGAAGGACAGTGGGAAAATATCTATTATCTATTTCAGCATCTATTGATTTTCTTTACTTGCATGCTCAGTCCTTGAGTTATTGAAATGTACTATCTATTTTCCTTTGGAATGATTTAAAACAATGTTCTGAAATTTACAACAATTAACAATTAATGCAGTTTTTTTTATTTGTATTTGAAGGGATGCAATTCAAACACAAGTTCTCAAAGCAGACATTTAGAATTGACATGTTAGCTCACATGTGAAATGTTGAAGATGCTCATACTCATGTCAGATGTTTTTAAAATGTTCGTTTGTCACTGAGTGTAAATCACATTGTGTGTTATTACTGGCAGAGGAGCAGAGAAAATGTCACCTTATATTAAGCTTCAAATTTATCACTACAGCTCCGCCCCCTAGTGGTGGAGATCACTAATGACGTCTTACACGATATGCTGTATTTCAGTGAATAGCAGGGTATTTGTAATAGAAGAATATTATTGTTATATTTCAATTAAGTCAACAAAAATGGTTTTACACTGTTAAGACGTGTTGTGACGTCCGTGCTCAATAGTTCAGGGGAAATGACTGTCTAAAAAAAAAAAATATTTGAGAGAAATAAACACTATCACTACAACTATTAAGCCTCTTTTTCTTGCCTTTGATGTTTACTGTCTTTGTGCAAAATACTCCCACTATAGTGTCTAAACCAGTCTGAAAGACACTGTATTCTTTACTCAAAATTCTTTACTTAAAAATGCCTCAACCCTGGGTTAACATATTCCTGCGTTATCTTATTCCATGTTTCACACTGTTCATTCTTTACCCTTTTAAAAAAAGTTGCTCAACCCCTGGTGTGGTGTAAGTGTATTGTGAAAAGATATAAAAAGTTACCCACACCCATTTGGATGGTAATTAAATAAATCCAATTAAATGTTGAATTCTTAAGAAGCATTCATTCAAGGGATTTAAAAAAATTAAATAAAAATTATGCATTTAGTGTCTTCGGTGCCTTTCTCTGTACCTATCTGTAATTGTTATTATTATTTACATATAGTACTCTATCTATACTACACTTGTTTACTATACTATACTATACTATACTATACTAGTCTAGTCTAGTCTAGTCAAGATTTAAAGGAATAGTTTACCCAAAAATAAAAATTCTCTCATCATTAACTCAAAATCACGCCATCCCAGATGGGTATGACTTTTGTTCTTCAGCACAACACAAATTAAGATTTCTAGAAGAATATCTACACACTTTTGGTCCATACAATGCAAGTGAATGGTGGAATGCAATGGACTCCATTGGTTGAAACAATGTCTTCAAGTGATATGATATGTTTGGGTGAGAAACAGATCAATATTTAAGTCCATTTTTACAATACATTTTCCTCCCTATGTCAATCTCCACTTTCACTTTCACTTTCACATTCTTCTTGTGTTTTTGGTTGTTCACATTCTTCATGCACATCGCCCCCTACTGGGCAGGGAGAAGACTTTTTAGCAATTATTGACAGAAATATTGATCTGTTTCTCATCCAGACCTATCGTATCTCTTCTGTGGATATGGATATAACTGGAATCACATGGGTTACTCTTATGCTGCCTTTATGTGCTTTTGGAGCTTCAAAGCCACCATTCACTTGCATTGGACCTACAGAGCATAAATATACTTCTTAAAATATTTGTTTGTGCTCAGCAAAAGCAAGTCATACACATCCGGGATGGCATGAAGGTCAGTAAATGATTAAATAATTTGTATTTTTGGGTGAACCATCCCTTTAAACACCACATGAACAGGTTAAAATACCTGAATAGCATTTCATTATGTGCAGAAAGAGAGTAAATAATACAATGGGATGTGTTTCTGTCTAAAATGATAAATTGGAAAATAACTTTTCTGAGTTTTTATTGTACTTAATGTACTGTAAGCTACAATAACATTCAGTGACCAGAAAAAGTAATATATATATATATATATATATATATATATATATATATATATATATATATATATATATATTGCAAAAAGTAATTGTTGCAGAACAAACTTGGGCTTTTCCCAATCAGGGGGCATTTTCAAACCATTGAGATTCCATGCTTTAGTTGGATAGTTTAGTAACACCCACCCTAGAGCCACAGATTTGGAAACACCCATTACTGTTCTGCAGAGACCTATACTTGGGAAATTCCGAGGGCGAAGATGGCATGGGCGGATGCTGAGCGCGTGTGAATTCAGGAAAAAAGTCTCTTTTTAATGCTGCACTTCATACTCTGGCAGAGTGAAGTTGAAAGGAAACTTGCCACTTAAATGGTATCTTTGTCCATTGTGTATATTCAGTTTGGCTGTGTCCACTGAGAGGTCACTGCCAAACCAAACAACTTTCTACTGGTCAACGTGGCAAAATTTCACCAAACTTGAAGGGGAAATTCTTTGCCACCGGAAAACCATTGTGCAAAATTCTCAATCGCACAGGTTCCCATTGATATGATTGTAATTTCGCCTTGCGGCTTGATTGCAGCATAATTTAAAATCAATAGTTTTCAGTTTCAAATGCTACAGTAGAAATTAAGTATTCACAGTCAGACATGATTACTTTAATCAATGAGTGAAAGTGCCAAATAACAGGACAGCTACTGAGATTAAGCGAGTAGTATTCAGCTAGTCATGTGATACAAACATGGCATCCCCCATGTGTGGACCCTCTCCATGTAGAATAGAACAGCTTTAATAAGTTTACTGATATGACTGGAGTCTTTGTTTTCATGTGAGTGTTCATGATTTCCTGCATATATTGCAGAATTACAATTCATGTCTTTAAGAATGAAACTTTTTAATGAGGTAAAAAATTACTGAGTGCACCTTTAAGTTCTTAGAAAAGCTCTATGATAATTTGTTTAATGATGACACTTTTGCTATTACCTTTTGTTATCTAATGCAACGACATTCATGCATTTTTAAGTGTGACTTTAGTGTCCAAATACATTTGGGGCCACTATAAATGAAAACATCACCCCTTCATTTGCATTCAACTGTCACCAGTTTATTCAGCATATATAAAGACATGGCCTAAAGTATTGGCAGTGACATGGATTTTGTGTTTTGCAAAGTTTCTGCCTCAGTTGTTGTGGTGTTGTTTCACATTGTTTCTCGATTTCTGTGCAGAGTGATCAGATACATTTTAAATAATTGCAAATGCTTCATTTGCCAAAAAAAAATAATTACTTAATCACAAAAACACAAATTTCACAGTTTTTTGGCCCTGGCTTAAAATGACCAGCTAAAATCATTTCACTAATCATATCAGCAGCACCTGGGAAAGTGTGAACGAGTACTATTTAGGCGAAATCACTCTATCCTTCTGATTGGATTATAAGAGCAGACTGATTGCTATAAAATGAGGGAAGAAGTGCTTCCAATCATTGTGTTCTTGTTAGCAATGGTTACCTCTAAAGAAAGACGTACAGCCATCATCGCTTTGCATCAAAATGGCATCACATGCAAGGAAATTGCTGCAAAGAATATTGCACCCGAAAGAACCATTTACCGGATCATCAAGAACTTCAAGGAGAGAGGTTCAACTGCAGTGAAGAAGGCTTCAGGACGTCCCAGAGTGCTCAGCAAGTGCCAAGACCGTCTCTTTCTGAGGAGTCAGCTAAGGAATCGTGTCATCACCAGTGCAGAGCTTGCTCAATATTGGCAGCAGGTTGGTGTGAGTGCATCTGCACGCACAGTGAGGCGAAGACTTTTGGACAATATCCTGGTGTCAAGATGGGCAGCAAAGAAGCCACTTCTCTCCAAGAAAAACATCAAGGACAGACTGAAACTCTGCAGGAAGTACAAGGATTGGACAGCATAAGACTGGTGCAAAGCTATTTTCTCTGAAGCCCCCTTCCGACTGTTTGGGATATCTGGAAAATCATGCCAACAGTGAAGTATCCTGAGACCATCCATTTGTGGGGTTGCTATTCATCTAAGGGAGTGGGTTCTCTGCCCAAAAACACTGCCATGAATAAAGAATGGTATCAAAACGTCCTGCAAGAGCAACTTCTCCCAATGATCTAGGAGCAATTTGGTGATGAGCAACTCCCCGGATCTTAATCCCATAGACATAGAGAACCTGTGGTCAATCCTCAAAAGGCAAGTGAACAAGCAGAAGCTCACAAATTGTGATGAACTGAGCACTAATAAGGCAAGAATGGATCCCATCAGTCAGGACTTGGCCCAGAAGCTGATATAATTTATCACTGATATAGCCAGAGCGAACTGTAGAGGTTATGAAGAACAAGGGTCAACACTGTAAATATTGACTCTTATATTGAGTGTTTTTGCCAATAAAAGCCTTTAAAACGTACGAAAATGCTTATCATTGTTTTCTAATATACCATAGAAACATGTGAAAAAAATTAGCTACAAATACTGAAGCAAAAAACTTTGCAAAACACGAAATTTATGTCACTGCCAATACTTTTGGCCATGGCTGTACACTAACTGAATCTACCGCATAAATACCAGAGGAGGGCGGTAGATAAATGGACTGACTGGTCTCTAGTTACTGAACCACACAGTTCTGACCAGGGGCAAAAACACATGCACCTGCATTTATTAATGAATGAGCAATTCAAACGACAGGTCCAAAAATACCAGAAGCACCCAGTTGAGAACAGAAGAGGAAAAGAAAGCAGCAGGAACGGAAGTGACGCGAGGGATTCGTCAGCTGTATGTTGATGTTTTGTGGTAACAGCAGAACGGAGGGACGGGAAGACGGTTTGTTTTTGTTCTATTATCCGCCGTTTTTACCGTCAAAATCGCGTCGAATTGAACTAAGATCGCTCCGTTGCGATAGGAGCGAGTATACCGGGTATAAAGACGCTCAGGCTGGACGTTAAAACGCGTTAAAAGTCGCTAAAACGGAGGAAGCGTCGCCCCTGAGCGGTCTCCAGCATGACGATCCTGCCGAAGAAGAAGCCGGGCTCATCGGTCGGTGTGTCGGATCACCCCGACGACCCTGACCGCCGGACCGGCTCCGACTCTCACCAGCACTCCCACTCCCACGGGGTCCGGCCGGGTGCTAGGCCTAGGGCTTCCCCGCCGCCCTGGTCCAGAGAGGACAGACGGACTGAATCCAGCGCCCGGCCGCAGCAGGCCTCTCCTCCGCCGGTGGGCGCCGGGTCTCCGGTGGGCCCGGGGGATTCGGGAGGGATGGCGTGCGTTTCCGGGGTTCGGGGAGAGCTGTCAGGTGGGGTGGGATGTGGAGGGTGCTGCTCGGGACCGGGGTTGAGTAAGAGGAGGAGACAGGCGACCTGCTCCGGTGGGGTTGCCGGTGGAGGGACTGTACCAGGAGCGGCGGGTGGAGGTGGAGGGGGTCCGAGCCACGAGCAGGAGGAAGGAGCCGGGTATAACAGTGAAGATGAGTATGAGAATGCTTCCAGACTACAGTCAGAGGACCCAGCGACTGTTGAACAGGTACGTGGGTGGATGATTTCACCAAATAGCAAACTTATAAATCTTGTTGCTTTTTATTGAAATGTATGACACATGGTCTGATAGACAGACAGACGGACAGACAGTCAGATAGATGGACAGACTGACAAATGGATGGATGGAAAGACAGATAGACAATCAAAAAGTCTTTGCTTTAGTAACTGGAGTCAAATACAGTTGCAGACTGAGGCACATCTGTGCTGAATCTGCTGAAGTGGAGCTCTGTCACTTGGAGTCTTTAGGAGAAGAAGAGGGAGTCAAATCTTGAAGTCCACATGAAATCAAAAATGACCTCATTTACTTTCTTAAAGGGACAGTTCACCCAAAAATGAAAATTCAGTCAGTCATTGTTTACTCACCCCTGTGTTGTTATAACCCCATATGACTTTCTTTTTCTTAATGCAAAAGGTGAAATTGTGAAAATGTTTTGTTCTCAATGATGTCATAAAATGGCATTTTATGGTGACCACCTCTTCAAGCTTCAAAAGGACACACAAATATAATTCAGAAGTGTAATAAATTGTTTTATACAACTCAACATCAGCAATATTAACAACATTGCTGCACACAAACTAGAGAACAGATATTACAAAACATGTCTGAAGAGTTTGTAGTCGATAAATAGATGCATTTCTATGACCAGCCTTATTTGTTGGAACCGGAGTCCTCAATCAAACGCCTGATATTAAGATGCATTTCGGGTGATCCGATCACATGTTGTCAGCCCTAAATACAGAATTAAACGGGGTCTGAAACCTTTTGTGATCGGATCACAGAAACCACGTACAAATGTGGATATATACACAATCACGAAAGCTTCACAGGTCTTCTTTAGTGTGTCTGATATCAACACAGATGACAAGCACAGACACCTGAAGCTCCTTTAATACAGGTCATCCACTAAAATAACGGCTAATTCTGCTAGACATGTTGCGTTTGTTCTTAGATGAAATTTCAACCGCATCTGGGAGAAACAGAGCACCGTTTTTTTTTTTTTTTTTTGCGCTTTTTTTTTGTCTTTTCTGACTTTGTTGCACTTTATTGTCATGCAGTAACACACTGACATAGTGATTGATGTATGTCGTCATGAAACAGAGATCCTCCCTTCCAAATCCAAACACAAGTGGTCACAGGAGATGCATTTAAGTGACCAGTTGTAAACAGTGATGTGTCACACCTGAGCACATGTGATCGGATCATTCGAGACGCATCTTAATACCAGATGGAAATGGGGTCCGAGAGATGGAGGATGCTAAAGGTAGCTACACATACACACCCAGAGGCTGCAGTCAGACAGAGTACAGGAGACCGCTGTGTTTTTTTAGGTTTCGCTTGCCAAACGTGAAGTGGAATACCGGAGAGAAAGGGAGAGGGAGCGGGAATGTCTGTCACCTCTTCTCTATTCTGAGTGTGTGTGTGTGTGTGTGTGTGTGTGAGACAGACCTCTGCCTGAAGAGACCTCCATGAAAATAGTCGTCGGGTGGCATTCTCAACCAAGTAGTTTTAACCGGCAAGTGAGATTCGAGCTTCAGTATAATGTTATTAGAATGATTTTGGCCAGTTAATAGCAGATGGGTTACCCGGGTGCAACGCCAAATATAGAAACCAAGCGATTGACAGAATGTCCCGACTCTCGTGTCAGTTGCTTAGGTCAAGAAAACTTTATTGCATGTCGTTTGGCTTATGGTTAGGACACTGTGTGACTGTAGCTACATTCAGCTAGTGATGGCAGAAACTAAGGTTTCCAAAACTTCAAGATAATTGAACCTATTGCTTTGGATAATGATTCACTGTTTTGACGTGTTCTAAACACAGCACGCCGAGGACATCTGCGTGCTGTGCTTTTTCCATTAAGGGGCATTTGAGTATTTACGAAATTATTTGCGGGCCATACAACTGCTTGCAATTTCTGATTGTGGGTTGAAATTAATGTATGCATTCTGTTACGTGCTCCCACACCAAAAACACTAAAAGGTCTGCCTATTATACAATATTTTGTGTTATTATTTAACATTATTTTTAAATATTATTTGAAAGGAATTTTTTTTTTCAGGTTAATTGAATCAAGGCCATTTTTTGCTTGTCAAATGATTTCTCAAATGGCCTCGCGGGCTGGGTAAAATGGTCTCGTGGGCCTTATATAGCCCTGAGGCCTGACGTTCCCCACCCCTAGTCTTGCTGATCCGACAAAAGCTCAATAGGGTTAAGATCCATAACACTCTTTTCCAATTATCTGTTGTCCAATGTCTGTATTTCTTTTCCCATTCTAACCTTTTCTTTTTGTTTTTCTGTTTCAAAAGTGTCTTTTTCTTTGCAGTTCTTCCCATAAGGCACCCCTGAGTCTTCTCTTTACTGTTGTACATGAAACTGGTGTTGAGCGGGTAGAATTCAATGAAGCTGTCAGCGGAGGACATGTGAGGCGTCTATTTCTCAAACTACAGACTCTGATGTACTTATCCTCTTGTTTAGTTGTACATCTGGTCTTCCACATCTCTTTCTGTCCTTGTTAGAGCCAGTTGTCCTTTGTCTTTGAGGACTGTAGTGTACACCTTTGTTTGAAATCTTCATTTTTTATTTTTTTGGCAATTTCAAGCATTGTATCGCCTTCATCCCTCAAAACAATGATTGACTGATGAGTTTCTAGAGAAAGCTGTTTTTTTTGTGCCATTTTTGACCTAATATTGACCTTAAGACATGCCAGTCTATTGCATACAGTGGCAACATGACTTTTTTCAAATAGCGATGTTGCTGTTTTTTTTACATCAGTAATGTCCTGACTATACTATGGGATCAGTTGAATGCTACTTTGGTGAATTAAAGTACCAATTTCCTTCCAAAACAGCAAAATCTCTACATTATTCCAAACTTTTGGTGGCCATCTTGGTGTGCCCAAACTGTCATAGAGCCTAAATGACAGACAGATGATAACACTGTCATTTCACCATTGCCAAACTCTAGTGAAAATCATGATTAATGTTTAATTTGCTCATATGGATTATATTTGTTACAAGGGAGAAAATATAAGTGATCGCGATATCAGAGCATTCATCTGTCCCGGTGTGCATCACAACGATCATCAAGGGACATGGTAAAACTCTCCACAAGTTGTAATGTAAGTAGGAAAAGCTTTAATGTCTGCTTGTTTTAGGGTGACAACCAGTATTTCCCTAGGAGGGGTCTTAAAAAAGTCAGACCGGTATTTCTAAATCTCCTTAAATGCTAGCAAAATTTGCCTGTTTTCCTATTGAAGTGCTTTCATTGATGCATGTCATACATTCTGTGTGCATTTGCCATTTAAACTTACCATATCAGTTTGATTCATCTTTTCTTTGCTTCTCTCCCTCATTCTCTGTGTGCCCACTGCGCGTGTGTGATAGAGAGTTGAAGAGAGAGATCTGATCTCTAAGGCGAGTAGTGTTGTCATGGTACCAAAGTTTCAGTAATGGTACTGATACCTGTGAAATTTCACGGTTCTCCATACCAATTTCGATACTACAGAAATACATTGTTAATATGATGCTATGTGTGCTATTGAAAACACCAGTTGTTTTATTTTTAATTATATAATAATTATAGTTTAATAATTATTATTTTCCAGAACGTTCCTTTTAAAAGTTTAATTTAATTTCATCATCAAAATGGTGTCTTATCAATAAATTCTGAACATTTAACAAATGAAAAAATAACTTTTCAGCATGTCATTGCATTTTTTTTGGCCAAATTTTATTTGTATTGTATTTCTTGTGATACTTTTATTAATAATAATAATAATAATAATAATAATAATATTACAGTGAATATTTAATTTTACTATACAGTTGTAATATATTTTTCTTCATCTAGATTTTATTTTGAATAGTTTAATATGACGTGTTTTTTGCCGGAAGCTTCACTTTTCTGGGAAAATTAAAGACACGGCCCAGTGTGATCACTGATCATTGAAGACTTAAGTCACGTCTGAAATCTCGTCTGTTTACACTGACCTTTGAGTCCGACAATGATTGTGGCAATTTTAAAATGTTGTATTTTAAATTGTATTACGGTGAAGCACTTTTGTCAACTCTGTTGTTTTAAATGTGATATAAATAAAGCTGAGTTGAGATTAATGTGCAAATGCTGTGATTTTAATTATATAAATATATATTTTACATGTGCTGTGTGGTTCACAGTAGATTAGTGCTCTGCTCTGTCATCTCATACAACGTGAATGATTCTCAATGTCTGTGGAGTTTCTTGTGGATGAGCGGTCGGATTTATTTAAAGTATGCTGCTCATCCACACTAAGATTGCAACCATTACCTGTTTAATAAATCATACTAGGACATGTCACTATTTTAATTTGATTAATTGTCCATTACAGTGTACAAGAATTAACAGAATACAGGCTCAAAATAAGCCTTATATAGCCCTGAGGCCTGGCGTTCCCCACCCCTAGTCTTGCTGATCCCACAAAAGCTCAATAGGGTTAAGATCCATAACACTCTTTTCCAATTATCTTTGTCCAATGTCTGTATTTCTTTTCCCACTCAAACATTTTCTTTTTGTTTTTCTGTATCAATAGTGACTTTTCCTTTGCAATTCTTCCCATAAGTCCTGCACCCCTGAGTCTTCTCTTTACTGTTGTAAATGAAACTGGTGTTGAGGAGGTAGAATTCAATGAAGCTGTCAGCGGAGGACATGTGAGGTGTCTATTTCTCAAACTAGAGACTCTGATGTACTTATCCTCTTGTTTAGTTGTACAATTTCAACATTGTATAGCCTTCATCCCTCAAAACAATGATTGACTGAGTTTCTAGAGAAATCTGTTTTTTTGTGCCATTTTTGACCTAATATTGACCTTAAGACATGCCAGTCTATTGCATACTGTGGCAACATGACTTTTTTCAAATAGTGATGTTGCTGTTTTTTTACATCAGTAATGTCCTGACTATACTATGGGATCAGTTGAATGCCACTTTGGTGAATTAAAGTACCAATTTCCTTCCGAAACAGCAAAATCTGTACATTATTTCAAACTTTTGGTGGCCATCTTGGTGTGCCCAAACTGTCATAGAATACAGAATGACAGTTCAATAACAGAATACAGGCTCAGAATAAGCCTGTGAGCATTGTAAAGCTGTCGTGTGTCAGTCATACTGTGCGCTTGTACTGAATATAGTCTGTGCTTTTTACTACTGCAAAAACACTGGTATCGTTACATCTTTTTTCGAATCGGTACTGAAGTACCGGTACTTCTGACAACATTACAGGTGAGTGACCATGAGAAATAGGTGCTTTTTAATTCAAATATTTACAGTGGGTGAAACATTTTATGTAGATATACATAACTTGCTCTGGCTTTTAAAAAAAAAAATCCTGACTTTATATAAATGATTACATGAGTTGGTTGTTTGCGCCATAGGAATGTACAGGCAGATTTTAGAAATAGAAATATGCAATTAAATGTCCTATGTTTATTCACTGAAAAGTGATGATTTTCTGTTAAGTCAAAATAGGCACATTGGAATGTTTGGGCATAGAAATATTCTGGAACAATTCAGTTCTATATACAGCTCTGGAAAAAATTAAGAGACTGCTGCAAAATTATCAGTTTCTCTGGATTTACTATTTATAGTCAAATTAAAATTTTTGTTTTACTCTATAAAGTACTGACAACATTTCTCCCAAATAAAAATATTGTCATTTAGTGCATTTATTTGCAGATCATGACACCTGCTGTGGATGGAGGACCACCGGATCAAGACCCTGTCATGGCCAGACCAATATCTAGACCTGAACCCCATTGAAAAAGTTAAAACATTAGTAGGGTGTTGTTTAAAAATTAATATGAACTTGTTTTCTTTGCATTATTCGAGGTCTTAAAACACTGCATCTTTTTTGTTATTTTGACCAGTTTTCATTTTCTGTAAATAAATGCTCTAAATTACAGTATTTTTATTTGAAATTTGGTCAGTACTTTATAGAATAAAACAAAAATGTAAATTTTACTCAAACACATACCTGTAAATGGTGGTCGCATTCAATCATTTATTAGACTTCTGAATTAATCTTTTGCATCCTTTTGAATCTTGAAGAGGAAGTCACCAAAAACTGCCATTGTATGACATCACTGAGCACAACAATGTTAAGAAAAATGAAGTCATATCGGGTTATAACAACACAGAGTTGAGTAAACAATGACTGAATTTTCATTCCTCATACTCTTATTCTAAAGATATTTAATATTTAATTGGTTAATGTTAACCAATAGCCAAATAGGTAGTTTGGCATTTAGGCTACTATTCTAGGTAATGTTATCTTTCATAAGTCTTGCTAACAGTTAATCCAGAAAGTTAATGCTTGTTAAAGTTATATAATAAAAGTTACAGTGATTATAGCGACTAAATAAAGAACTGTTACCATTGGGACCTTAATCTTGGTCAAAAAGCTTTCCTCAAAAGGGGTGTTTCAGGAGGGGAGTAGTCCTGCACTGTAAAATATAATTAGTTGACCTTAATTAGATTGTTTAAGGCAATTGGTTTGCATGTTGTTGTTTGTTTTTTTTTTTGTTTTTTTTTAGTAACTTATTTAGTTCAAGCAAACTGAACCTATTTATTTATTTATTTATTTATTTTTAAGTAAGGTTAACTAGTTACAAGTAAATTTAACTCATCTGTTGAAAGTATAATTGCTTTTTTAATTATTTAAATTTGAGTTATAGCACGTCTAATACAGTATTACGAAAATTATGACTAGAATCTGGGTTAGCCATATGGCACATTGGATTCTACTCGGTACTACATACTGCACATAAATCTGCACTTTTGTGTTTTCTAATTTAGTCTGAAATGGCAACTCTTCACAATCACATCTATTATTAATGAACCAGATCCTCCATTTAAATTTTTTCTGTCGAATATACTTTCACTTGAGAAAATGTCATGTTATGGAAATAAAATGGGTCGCAAATGGAAAGTTATGTTGACTTGAACACTTGAATTTTAAACTGTTATTCCAGCTCACTAATATTAAACATTGAACCCCAAATAATTGCTTGTAATTTGAGTATAATCAATAAAGATTTCTGCAAGTGAAATAAAGACATCATGGCTATCTTCTGCACAAGGCAATATAATCTGATGCTTTTATGGGGTAAAGGACATCGGATAAGTTATACAGTATCATTTATGACTAGTCAAGTGCAATAACTCAACCCAGGCATGAACTCATTTGCTTGTATATATGAACTGGAATGCAAAAAGTTTTGCTGGTACTTGGAAAAAGGTCCTCTGGCACATCTATGTGATGCTCTCAGTCGTTTACAGTCTTAAAACTCTTTACATGCAAAAAAATATTTATACTAACAGTAACTTCAGCATCAGATGGCTGTCGGTTTATCTAGTACATAATGAACCTCTGCTGTTTCTGTTGTGTAGTTCTGAAGTCGTGCCTCTGTTACAGCAGGAACACTGGTTTGAAAAAGTGCTCGTGGAGAAGAAAGGATTCGTCATCAAAAAAATGAAAGAAGATGGTGCCTGCCTCTTCAGAGCGGTTGGTGAGTATATTAAGCACTTAATGTCCATCTTTCTTAATTATGGAAACTTTGTATTATAAGGAATAGTTCATGACTTTCTTCTGTGGAGCACAAACAAAGATACCGTTAAGAACGTATGAGGTGCAGATACAATGCAAGTCAATGGGGTCCAAAAGTTTCAAACTCCAAAAAAGACAAAGGCAGCACAAAAGAAATCCTTACGATTTGAGTGGTTTAATCCAGGTCTTTGAAGCTATATGATCGCTTTGGGTGAGAAACAGAGCAGAATTTAAGTCCTTATTTACCAGAAATCACTGTAATGAGAAGAATGATCCCTTTAAGTTAAAGGATTAGTTCACACAAAAATGAAAATTCAGTCATTGTTTACTCATTGTATAATTCAGAAGTCTAATAAATTATTCCATGAGACGCATGATTGTTATGAAAGCATATAATAAGGTTTGGTGAGAAGCCAACCAAAATCGAATGTATTATTAAGCGTAACTCTTGACCGACTCCAACCCAGTAGATCTCCTGTGTGCGTTCATGAGTTTGCACACAAGCTTTAGAGCTCCTTGCACACCTTGCTGCTTGCAAGGTGGGGTGTTTAAGCAAAAACTCATTTTCTTTCACTTCAACAGGACAACCAGTGATATTAACAACAGAAAACACAACATAGCTGCACACAAGCCAGAGAACAGAACTTAAAAACATGTCTGAAGAGTTTGTAGTAGATATATAGATGCATTTCTACTGTTGCTCTCATGCAAAGAGCTCTAAAGCTGGCGTGCATACTCGTGAACGCATGTGGGAGATCAACCGTTGGTCAAATACGCTTAATAATCCATTTGATTTTGGTGTGTTTCTCACCAAACCTTTTCATATTTCTTCAGAAATGAGTCATATGCAACAATTTATTAGATTTCTGAATTATACTTGTGCATCATTTTAAAGCTTGAATATGTGGTCACCATAAACTGCCATTTTATAGCCTCACTGAGAACAAAATTATTTCACAATTGCTCCTTTTGTGTTAATAAAAAGAAAGTCATATAGGTCTATAACAACACAGGGGTGAGTAAACAATGACTGAATTTTCATTTTTGGGTGAAATGATCCTTTAAGATCTGACGAGTTTAGTGTTCTTAATTAAATCCATACATCACCATAGTTACAAACAGACAAGAGTTAGGGGTCTCGAGTCGAGGTTAGAGTAATTAAATGTGTATTTGCATTGTAAACATGCACTGGAAGGATGTCTTGGTAACACTTTACAATAAGGTTCCATTTGTTAACATTAATTAATGCGTTAGGTATCACGAACGAGCATTGCACAGGCACTGTCTTGCTGTTTTTTAGTGTCTCGTGCATCAACCTTAAAAGAAATTGAACTTTAATACGCGTCTTGAGACACCTGCATTCTGTTCTGTTTGTTTTGTTGTCTGTAGTGTTGTAACGGTACCGACATTTCAGTGGATACCAATTTCGATACTACAGAAAAAATGTGCTAATATGATAGTGTGCTATTGAACACACTCCTTTAGCCTATTTAAAGTTAAATATCAATGTAAATAATAAATGAAAAGATATGCATGTTTCCTTCAAGTGTTTCTAACACTTGTTTGTTTTTAAGCAAGGCCCTACTGAAATCTGTTTTATTTTTTTCCCCAAATATTTTTTCCTTTTTTATTTAGTTTTTCATGTTTTTTTCCCATTTTTTTAAAGTTTAATTTCATTTCATTATCAAAAGGGTGTCTGATCAAAAAAATGTCCTTAAACTTTTAAAAACTTTTAACTAGTAAAATAGAACAACTACTTATCAACATACCACTGCATTTTTAATAGGGCTGTCAATCGATTAAAATTTTGTCAAATTAATTACATGGTGTCTCGATTAATTAATCGCATATACAAATATTTGATGAGAAAGCCCCTTATATAACAATAATTCAATATATAAAGATTGTACATATATCAATATATAATTATACATAGTTATCTTTAAATATTAAAAAATTATATATATATATATATACATACACACACACATATAATAAAAAAATATTCAGATAATTAAAATGCTTTACATTCTTGTGGCAGAAGAGTTAATCATTGATAAGACAATACAAAAAGCGGCTTTAGAATACAATGTATTGTTTACTACCATATTATTGATCATAATCCAATCATTGGCATACAGTTCACAGCAATCCATTTCACAAGTGAATTTGTCAATCAGTTGGAGATTTATTATGAGGGCTTGTTTAAGGACCCGTCAATGTACACCTGCGTCAGACATGCTTGAGTAGCGTCTCGGGTGTGTTGCGTCATAAACATAAAATGTTTAGGTCACTGTGTCAAGTTAAATATAGTTTAATACTCAATCTTTAAACACATCTTGAGATCCCTTAGTTCGGATTTGCGCTCCATCAAGTGTTGTGAATGCAAGAACGTAATGCATGTTTGTGTTGTGTGTCTGCTGAATGTTGTTTTCTTCACTGTATAAACTGTGTTGCTCATACAGCTGAAATTCCACTTACTGCCCTCTGGAGTAAACAGGTGGTACTACAAGCTTGCATTTCTTAGGAATCTTCCCTATTATGGTCCGGGGGCATGCGATTAATTGGGTTAATTATTTTAACGCGTTGTTTCTTGTCAAATTAATTGCACTGAATTAACACGTTAAATCGACAGCTCAAAATTTTAACAAACTTCTATTCAGTAGAAAAGCACGTCCTTGTGATATATTGATTAATTTTTATAAAATTAGTAACAGAGCACATGCTCAAATAAGCGTGTGAGCATTTGAAAGCAGTTGTGTGTCAGTAAGACCCTAACCCAGTGTGCGGGTACTGAATTAAGTCGTTGCTCGGTACTACTGGTACTGTAGAATCACTGGTATCATTACATCTTATTTTTTTTATTTTAGTACCGACTTGGTACTGAAATACCTGTACTTTTAACAAAAAAAAACTACTTTTTTTTTTTTAGGCACTAGAACGTTTTAGGTGGCCCTTTAGGGGTCTAGGGTTAGGGTAAGGGGCCATTTATGTTTTTGAATCCATCTGAAAGAACCCCATTGTTTTTATATGCAAACGTGTGCTAGATTGACATCTTTGACTGTTGTGCTGCGTCTTGCTGTTTTTTCAGTATCTTGTGACGGAGTAATTTAAGGCTCTGGCAAGTTAATAGAACTTCACTTGAAACACCTGCATTCTGTTCCATATGTTGCCCTGCATTTTGTTTTATTAATGCAAGAACACGTTTGGTCTGAATGGCCCCTTAAGATGCTTCTGTAAAACAGAAAGATTAGATAAATGTAATCCAATTCTTCTATTGACTCTGTGAATCTACATCCAGATCCTGAATCATTTTCATTATTTAGCAGAATGCTATCTTTAATTAGTTCTATTTTTACACTTAAGGGAATATTCACGGCTCAATTCAAGTTAAACTCAATCGACAGCATTTGTGGCATAATGTTGATTACCAAAAAAAAAACACAAACACACAAAAAAAATAGAGGTTAAAGTGAGTCACTTACAATGGAAGTGAATGGGGACCATTTTTGGAACGATGAGAATTTTAACGATTTGCCCCATTCACTTCCATTGTGAGTGCCTCACTGTAACCCAGATTTTTGCTTTTTTTTAAAGAAAAGGAAGGTCAAGTCAAAATAATTTTTGTGTTATTCAAAATTATAACACATACTGTTAATATTCCTTTAACGATGGCAAGTATAAAAGTATAAGTGCCGTTTGCATTAAATAAAAAAAAAAAAAATCTATTTATGTCACCTGTGCATACAAATAATGCTACAGATTTTCTCAAAACCATCTTTTTAATTATTGTTATTATTTTAATCTTTGATTTAACCAACTGGTGTCAAGATTATTTTAATATATATATATATTTATATTTATTTATTTATGACATCAGTTTTCCTATTGTTTGAAATTACATCTTCAAAATAAATGCTATAAAATTATATTTTATTCACTTTGATTTTACATCTAATGCAATCACATTCAAATATTTTTAAGTGTGGCTGAAGCGTCCAAATACTTTTTGAGCCCATTGTACATTATGATTGATCAGATCTATAAAAGTAATCATCATCAGAATACATCCTTAGTTTATTAAGTAGCACAAAAGGGCAACATTAAGGCAAACTGCATCACTGTGCTCCTTGCCTGTGTTGAGTTCTTGAGCAGTTACCAGAACTTCCCTCTGGGTGGCGCTACTACTCTGCAAACGAGTTCTGCAGACAAAGGCTGGAGTCAAAAAATGACCTGCTATTTGAAATGACGCCATACGCTGAAAGCTGTTAATCACACTCTAATTTTAGCTTATAAATATGCAGTTTGTTTTGTTGTTTCTGTGTTGGGCTTAAATGCACACATAAATCATTTGCATTTAAGCAAATCACTATTTTAAATTAAAATGATTTGTTAGTTGACTAATCGCACAAAACTGATGCTATTAATGTGTGTGTTTTGTGAAATGGATATACGTTGTATTTGATTTCTGCCTAAAATTTAGAAACTGTCTCTTCAACCACCATTCAGTGGCATCAGCAAGATTTCCTCTTACTTGTTTCCTTTTTTCTCTCTCTTTCATGTCTCTCTCTTTCTCTTTTCAAAGCTTCCTCATCTTTTTTCTCTCTCTGTGTGTCTCTCTCTTGCATGCACACATACACACAGACGTAAACACACATACATTTAATTTCTCATTTTGTTATCTCATTTTCTCATTAATCTGCGTCCTTGTTTGTGTTTTATATGTGGTGTGATCGACAGATGTGTTGACCTACATTAATCATTACCAGCTGGGTCACTGTGCCACAGTCTCTGCAGTATAGGTGTGAAACCAAACAATCACTGGAGTCAAACAATCCGCCTTATATAACTGCCCCAAGGATTAAGAGGCTGCAGCTTCCTCCCTTTTAAATCCAGTGTGATTGTCAGGATAACTCGGGAATTGAACATTTCTTAGCAGACATTTAGAATTAAACAGGCCATTTTTGCTACTTTAAGACTCCGTAAATAACCTTGGCTGAACTCCACAAATCATTATATGGTTCACGTTGCCGTATTGGGACGGGTCCAATTGCTGAATATCGAAAAGCCATTGATATATACATTTTGTCTGTCATATTTTAATGTTAATGTGCACATGGTTCAGCTTAGTTTCCATAAATGGTCGGGGTGGACTAGCGAAAACATTAAGACGATCTTTTTCCGTCCAGTACTGTATATTTGCAAGTCTTAAACATCAAACCTTTTATATCTTCATTGCGATCTTATCTTCATTCATATCAACCAGGCATCAGTGCACCAGGTCTCTACTATCAGATTTAGACCTTATTTCCCGGTTACTCATTGTTTTGGTGCTTGTTTGGGTATAACAATGTGAAAAGGTAGGTCAAACGAGCAATGTTGAATTCCCAAGGTGTCCATTCCAATTTTGTTTCTAAACAGACTGGTGTGAAACTTTTGAGTTTTGTGCGTTTCATTGTTTATCTGTAAATCGCTTGATGTGGAAAGCTTCATTATTGAGAGAGGCAACTTTTGAAGAAGTACACTTTCTGCATGTCATTCTTTAACACTGTATGACTTTTTTCTTCAAGATTTTGTCATAATTCAGTTTCTCATATGTAGTACAACCAAACCTGAATTCCCTGGTTGCCTGTAGTAAAGATACTCATTGCCCTAGCGTGCAGCTGAATGCTTATGCAATGTTTGCAAATTGGTTTGCAAATGATTTTCCAAGGTATTTTATCACAAAGAGGACTTGTATCCTGAGAGCTCTTTGCAATGGTAATTTGCCTTGGCCTTGTAGAGTACCGGCAAAAAGGTTGGATGGACACACCCGCTCATTCTTTGTTATTACTATTTTCCACATTTTAGAATAAAAGTGAAGTCATCGAAACTATGAAACGACAAAAATTTGAGTTATGTAATGACCCCAAAAAATAGTTTTCCCAAAAATGAAAATGTGCTGTCATTTGCTCACCCTTAGGCCTCTGCATAATTCATACGAAAGCGAAGAACGAATGAATGTGACGTCATTTAGAACTAAATCTGGCCGAAACGAAGGTGTCTTTGAGTTCTTTTCTTTCCACATCATCGGTAGGTGTGACCTGGAGCACAGTCAACATGAACACACCAGCGTGCAGAGTAATATATATCTATCAAATATATCTATACTCTCATTTGCGTAGAGACATTTTAAACATCATGCATTTTTTTTTTGTTTAATTGGTCTACAAAAGGAAATTAAATCTACTCAAATACTCTGTGCCCAATCACTATGTTGTTTGCAATGCTGCTTCACTCTTGTGCTGTCTGCAGCCAAAAGCCATTCACACATCTGCCCAAAGTGAAAAATGTCTCATCGTCATTCTTTTGTTTGTATTCTTCCCATTAACACACTTTTATACATCCATCTTTGCAGTAGTATTGATGTTATCATAAAATATAATAACGGTGTAACCAGCCATAATATGGCCGCGTGTTAGCACCATGAATGCCGAATGTAACTATGACAAATGACACAATATCTACTGCATATATATTACTTTAAATCATTTACATTTACATTTTAATTTATGCATTTGGAAGACGCTTTTATCCAAAGCGACTTACAGTGCATATATCCCCCCGGAGCAACCTGGAGTTAAGTGCCTTGCTCAAGGACACAATTGTGGTGGCTGTGGGGATCGAACCAGCGACCTTCTGATTAACAGTTATGTGCTTTAGCCCACTACACTACCAACCCTCAAATCATCATTGAGGGGTTAATATAGCTTCTATTACTGATCTCGTGTGAATTCTACTAGTATAATGAGGCACGAAGTCATTGATAACACATTTTATTATTTACTGATAATGTACAGTATGTGAAAGGGAAATTAGAGTTGGATTATTTTTGACCACTGCAGTTTGTTGCATTTTCGTGACTTTGAGGAAAGTGTACATGGAAATATTGAGTGTCCGCTAGTCACATTGGAGATGACATACAATGTCAGATGAAACCTGCCATATTTCACAGCATCATGGGCAATTGTGCAATTGTGTTTTATTTTTTACAGAAACGAGCACTTATTCTGATATGTGCATGCAAACGCACACCTGTCTCTGTTTGATAGTGAGAATGTTCACCTCTGTGGTTCCAGTTTTGGTATGACAAATAAAAACTTTCAAAAGGTTTTGAGGTTTCACAGGTTGTTTGATTGGCTGAAGTTTAAACACCGTGAAGCCACCCACCAATCGACAACATTCCCTTACGATAACACACACACAAAAAAAGAAAACAGTTATAACACCTGCTTTCTTTTGAGTCCGTATGACCACGTCTTAATTTTTAAAAACAGTTCTGCTATGAAAAACCTGAATCACCACATCCTGCTGAAAGTATCGCTAGTATTCTCTAGTGTAGTAATTGTTGTAATGGGCTTTGTGTTAATTGGGTTACTGTCGGAATGCACCTCTTTTCATACGCGGAAAAACGGTGTTATGTGTAACATCCCTGCCTTATCTCCCAAGTATTCTCGCTCGTTTCCAGTGCCGCACTGCTGGTCATCCATTGCACTGCCTCTTTCTCTCTCTTGACCTGGTCTCTGGTGAATAGGGTAGCATGTGACACCATTACCAATATATAAACTGGATGTGTACACTTGAGGAGTGGGGTGACCTGACCCAGCCAGCTAAACAAACACAAATTAGGCACATCAAAACATTCATACAAAGTCTTTTAATACATTAAACGTGTCCGTTAAGCTCAATCGACAGTATAGTATAGAAAAAACGTTTACAATTATAGCCACTAGCCATAAACATTTTACATGGTAACGTGATTTTATTGTTTTAAATGGCTTAATATCGGTGTGAATTTATATACAATATTACAACTTTAACACCAGTAAACCCTGCAGGTTGTTTAAATGCTGTAACGCTGGTAAATCTCTGATCTTATCACACTAAAATCATGGTCACCTGTGTATTGTTTACATTTTGTGGCTACACGTGTGAAATTATGTCTATTTCAGTGTTTATGGACTGGCACCATTCAATTCCATTGTAAGTGCCTTACTTGTTTTTTTTGCCAAATAAACAATGAACGAGTCGTTTATTTTTTTGTGGTAATCAACATTATGCCATAAATGCTGTTGAGTGAGCTTAACTTGTTTTAAACCTGGAACATTTCTTTATGTTATTATTCTTAAGTTAGAAAATAAGAAGAAACTAGTAGTTAAGAAATATATTTTATTCTTATGAATGTTAAGGTTATAGTGTGCTGGGAGTGGCCAAATTCTAGGGCCATAATGAGAGCCTGTTTAAGTCCTGTATTTTTTCTAGTCATCCGTTGAAGATTAAGGTTACACAGTGGATCGTAATCCTAGGCTAGAGGAAGTTAAGTGTTTGTTCGAGTAACAGTGCAGTTGTTTGTTTTGGTTTGGATTTCTTCAGGAATGCAACAGTCATCAAGACGTTTCAAAAACTTCTTTCCTGGCAAAGCTAAATACAGTGTGATTAAAGGAATATTCCGGTTTCAATACAAGTTCAGTTCAATCGACAGCATTTGTGGCATAATGCTGATTACCTTAAATTATTATTACCTTTTTCTTTAAGGAAAGCAAAAATCTAGGTTACAGTGAGGCACTTACAATGGTTGTGAATGGGACAAATTTTTGATATGTTAAAAGACCTAAATGTGAAGCATTAATTCTTCTGTTAAAACTTGTTTTATTTTAGCTGTAAATTTATTTAAATGGCCATTTTTACAGTCATTTGGGTTTTTTACAGGTTGGGTGACATTAAGCCTACATCATTAAGGCAACAAAGTTGTCAAATTGGCTGTAAATTTACACAGAAAAGGTTAGTAAATGATATAAAGGGATTTTGTCACCCTGGGAATTGAACTCCAGGGGTGGTAGCCAGAGTCTTTACAACTGAGCTACCCAGGCCCCCTTTTTCAAACACATATTGTTTGTCTTGTGGCTATACTTTTGAAATAGTGTGTATTTTAAAGTTTACGGATTGGCCCTATTCACTTCCATTTTAAGTGCCTCTATGCCAATAATCTGGTAATCCAGATTCTTTTTTTTTTTTTTTTTGCTTTTTATTTTAAGAAAATGAGGGGCAAGTTAAAATAATTTTTTCTGGTTATCAATATTATGCCACAAATGCTGTCGATTGATCTTAATTTGTATTGAACCTGGAATATTCCTATAAAGAGCATGTGATGCTGATTACCACCTGGTCCAATCGCTCTGTAATACTAAGTACTCAAAAGTTTTGGCACTTGGGAAAAATGTTGCATAGTGAGGATGTCTTCAAAAATAATGCCATAAATAGTTTTCATTTATCAATTAACGTCATATAAAGTCCAGTAAACATAAAAAAGCTAAATCAATATTCGGTGTGAACACCTTTGCCATTAAAACAGCAGCAATTCTCCTAGGTGCACCTGGACTCAGTTTTTCTTGGTTGGTGGCAGACAGGATGTTCCAAGCTTCTCTGAGAATTCACCACAGTTCTTCAATCTATTTCGGCTTTCTCAATTGCTTCTGTCTCTTTATGTAATCCCAGACTGACTCAGTGTTCAGTGGGGGGCTTTGTGGGGACCATATGCCATCTGTTGCAGGGCTCCCTGTTCTTCTATTCTAATATTTTCTTTTTGCAAAAGGAATATTTTGGGAGTCTAAAATGTATATTTCCTATTGACACACTAAAGCTGAAAATATAATGAAGCATCTTAAGACAAATGTTATTGTAAAGCATCTTCTGAGCATAAGATTTTGCACGGTACTGTATACCTGATATAGCGCCAAATATAAAGCCATTGTGAAATTGCCAGTGTGTGCAAACCTGTGACCATGCTTCATATGAATTCTATATTAAAGTTTTAATATCTACAATATCCTAATGTTTGACTATATGAACTAAGAAATGAAATATTTGTGCGTGTGTGTGATTATTATAAATATTATTAACTTGATTTTTGCATTTCTGAGTAATGTCCATGTAAAAGTCTGAGACTTTTTCCCACTGTTTTATCGTCCGCCAGGCAAAAATCTGATCACTTAGAACAGAGGTTCTACATTGTTTGGGTGGGTGGGGGGGGGGGGGGTCATGCCCTCTTTTGAAACTACAAAATCTTTTGCCCCCACCCACTTTATAATCTGATCGAAAAAAGCTTTTAAATCTTTAATGGTATTTTCTTTCATCTTGTCATGCAAAAAAAATACAATCTTTCAGTTTACACTGCTTTTGTAATCTGAACTTTTTGTCACTAGGCCAACACTGTTCTGTTATTTCCTTTATATGTTTTTTTTGATAAAATTATCATTTTTGAACTATGTTTACTGAACATCCAAAAATAGAATAAAGACAAAAGTTAAAGTGCCTGCAGGAGTAATGTTTATAAAGCAATTCACACTGCCAACAAACTCCAACAAACACTGTGTTCACCCTGTTGGTGTCTGTTGGGTCAGGTTGACAATGACCGTAATGTTTCTCAACATCCTAAATCCATCAGCCAACTTTTGAATGTTGGTGTTTGTTGGAGATAGTTGGGGTAGTGTGATTTGACATTAAGGGGCAGTCACACTACATTTCGTGCTCCATTCAAACACATTTAAAAGGGTAGACCGGAAACACAAGCTCATGCAAAGAAATCTTGTACTCCGCTGCATGCAAGAGTTCAAGTTTAGCAACTCTGACCTGTGAATCCGTATGATGAGAGGATATGTGGCCAATAGAAGACCGAAACATCATAAAGTGCCCTCATATTTCAAAGCTGTGTGATTTATTGTTGCATGAAAGTGAGTTGACAATATATTGTAGTAAAGTATTATTTGTGATGTACTATTTACTTACACCAGAAGCCATGCAACAAGATGTCATATCCTGGTTCTTTGCGTTGTCTGAAAAACATGAATGTGCTCAAAGCCTAGTGTGACCTCCCCTTTAATAGCTTCAAACAAATACAATTTGCTCATCATCCTTGTTCCAAACCAGTGCTACTTTTTTCATCTGCAAAACATAAGATTGAAGGATGAGGGTATAGTGGTTGTGACGTTCAAGCTCTAAAAGTACATAAAGGTTGTCATAAAAGTCAGTTGAATCTACATGATAGCGTTGTGTGAAGAACAGGCTGCAATTAAAGTGTTTATTCCCTGAAATGTTCACTCATTCGAACATCTGTGTTTACGCAAGCACAGCGCAGTGAGCGCACCTGACACGAAATTGCGCATATTGTTTTTCCGTGTATTGTCACAGCTGCAAATTCGAATGTGTGAAAGTAAGTACAGGATCTTCCGACCAGAAGACGGCCCACACTTTGAGAACCACTGGCTTAGAAATTAATGGCACACCTCACCTCACCAAGATGCACAATTTGAGGTATTGTTCTAGTCTGTAGCATAAATAGTGCAAGAAGTGTTACAGAAAAAAAGTAATACTTTTTTTTTTTTAATCCATTGTCCATATGCACAATAGAAATAGCGATGCTTGCGTTAGCCAGCACCACTAATAAAATAAATGATCATACAGCATTGTCTTTTATCGTATTGCTATTGCCGCCTTTTATAAAAGCACCCTTTGTCAATAAGTGTAAAGTCATTGTAACACACAGCATCACGTCTTATCACTCTTGCAACAATTGCTGCAACAGTACCCTTTTTTTTATTTGTCAGCTCGGCTTCTTCCTTTCATTCTATTTCCTCAGAATTTACTTTTAATACAGTGAGGAAAATAAGTATTTGAACACCCTGCTATTTTGCAAGTTCTCCCACTTAGAAATCATGGAGGGGTCTGAAATTGTCATCGTAGGTGCATGTCCACTGTGAGAGACATAATCTAAAAAAAAAAATCCAGAAATCACAATGTATGATTTTTTAACTATTTATTTGTATGATACAGCTGCAAATAAGTATTTGAACACCTGAGAAAATCAATGTTAATATTTGGTACAGTAGCCGTTGTTTGCAATTACAGAGGTCAAACGTTTCCTGTAGTTTTTCACCAGGTTTGCACACACTGCAGGAGGGATTTTGGCCCACTCCTCCACACAGATCTTCTCTAGATCAGTCAGGTTTCTGGGCTGTCGCTGAGAAACACAGATTTTGAGCTCCCTCCAAAGATTCTCTATTGGGTTTAGGTCTGGAGACTGGCTAGGCCACGCCAGAACCTTGATATGCTTCTTACAGAGCCACTCCTTGGTTATCCTGGCTGTGTGCTTCGGGTCATTGTCATGTTGGAAGACCCAGCCTCGACCCATCTTCAATGCTCTAACTGAGGGAAGGAGGTTGTTCCCCAAAATCTCGCAATACATGGCCCCGGTCATCCTCTCCTTAATACAGTGCAGTCACCCTGTCCCATGTGCAGAAAAACACCCCCAAAGCATGATGCTACCACCCCCATGCTTCACAGTAGGGATGGTGTTCTTGGGATGGTACTCATCATTCTTCTTCCTCCAAACACTGTTAGTGGAATTATGACCAAAAAGTTCTATTTTGGTCTCATCTGACCACATGACTTTCTCCCATGACTCCTCTGGATCATCCAAATGGTCATTGGCAAACTTAAGACGGGCCTTGACATGTGCTGGTTTAAGCAGGGGAACCTTCCGTGCCGATTTCAAACCATGACATCTTAGTGTATTACCAACAGTAACCTTGGAAACGGTGGTCCCAGCTCTTTTCAGGTCATTGACCAGCTCCTCCCGTGTAGTTCTGGGCTGATTTCTCACCTTTCTTAGGATCATTGAGACCCCACGAGGTGAGATCTTGCATGGAGCCCCAGTCCGAGGGAGATTGACAGTCATGTTTAGCTTCTTCCATTTTCTAATGATTGCTCCAACAGTGGACCTTTTTTCACCAAGCTGCTTGGCAATTTCCCCGTAGCCCTTTCCAGCCTTGTGGAGGTGTACAATTTTGTCTCTAGTGTCTTTGGACAGCTCTTTGGTCTTGGCCATGTTAGTAGTTGGATTCTTACTGATTGTATGGGGTGGACAGGTGTCTTTATACAGCTAACGACCTCAAACAGGTGCATCTAATTTAGGATAATAAATGGAGTGGAGGTGGACATTTTAAAGGCAGACTAACAGGTCTTTGAGGGTCAGAATTCTAGCTGATAGACAGGTGTTCAAATACTTATTTGCAGCTGTATCATACAAATAAATAGTTAAAAAATCATATATTGTGATTTCTGGATTTTTTTTTTTTTTTAGATTATGTCTCTCACAGTGGACATGCACCTACGATGACAATTTCAGACCCCTCCATGATTTCCAAGTGGGAGAACTTGCAAAATAGCAGGGTGTTCAAATACTTATTTTCCTCACTGTATGTGAAATTCCCATTGTGAAGTCAGCCGTTTTATTTACTTCCCCTACAAGCTACTATTTCAGGAATGAGTTAGATGTTATTTGTGATTGAACTGAGGAGGAGTCTAGTTGAATTGAGAGCTAATAACAGCCTTGCCTGGGGTGACTAACTTGTGCACGCTGCCCGCATTATTCAGAATCACATGGATGAACCTGTGTTTTGAAAATTCCCAGCGTATGCAAAGCACATTCTGATGTAAGCCCTGTTTTCTCCTCTGCACGCACTGTGGGATCTTTTCCAGATACCTGCTTGGATAATAAACAAAACAGCCTATGCCCTGATGTGAACCTCTGACAGACAGCTCAGTTGCATTCCTCTCGCTTTGCTGTTCGTCATCTTGTTGTGATTGTAGAGCACATGCCGTGAATGCCATAACATGATTAGACGGAGTGGAAAAGGCAGGCCCCCTCACGAAGTGAAGGTGTGGCCCAAATTCCTCGTTCATTGGTTCTGAATCCCCACCTTGCCCCTAAGAACTTAAGCCTAAAACCTTTTGTAGAACATTTTTATCATAGGGATTTTTGCTCTTACAAAATGTGAAGTTATGGAATGTGGGCTTTAAAGGGGGAAGTTTTGGCCAAATTTTGCTAGCCATAATATGCAAAGACTTTAAAATAACTTGTGATTTTTGAAAGTTTGATGGGACTGTTCAAGGGGTTTGTGACATTGGTCCCAATTTTAATAAAAGCCCAAATGCTTTAGTTAAATCACTGCCATGAACCATGATTTTTAGACATACTATTGCTAGTCGGTTGCAGGTGTTATTAGGGGGAGGAACATTCTAATTTTAGTGAGCCTTTGATTGGACAAAAACCTGTGTAGTGCAGGATGAGTCATCAATATTTTGGTCCGTTTTCCCAGACCGTTTTAAATGCAGATCGATGGAAATGTATTTTCCAATGTGTATTCAATGTGAATACACATTGTTTAAAGGTCAGTAAGCAATTTTATAATGATAAAATTCACGTTAACATGTACAATGTTTACGTCTTGTAGCTACACTTTTGAAACGGTGTGTATTTTAATGTTTATGAGCTGGCCTCATTAACTTCCATTATAAGTTTCTTACTGTAAATTTATGTTTTTTAAATAAAAAAGGTTTGAGTCAGGCTTTGCTACCATGGAGATGTCCTCCAAAGCTCACAAACATTGACTAAAAGTATCAAAACCATCATTTTGATTTTTCTTTTGTACTTTCACCAATTCGCTTTGGTTACATGAATCTGTTGGTCACTTCTTGTGAACAGAAAACTAAGTTGTCTTCATCTGGGGGGTTTTTGAAGTCAGCATAGATTCATATTTCACTTTGTTTGATATCCCACAATCCTGTTTGGTGTACGAATAAGAATGAGAATTCATTCATAACATTATTATTATTATTATTTTTTATTAGGATTAAGTAAGCATTGTAGTCATTAAACATTTGCTTGTTTAATTCTGAAGCTCACTTGAATTTGTTTTAGATCATAAGACATAATGTAATGGTATCTTGGAAGTCTGTTTGAAACCAGAATCCTTAAGGAAGTGCCTTCATGCACAAAATGCAGCCTGTGAATGGCAGCAATGCAGCTACTTTCGCTTTCGGATGGAGCCGAATGAAAAGGCATCATTGTTTGAGTTATTTGCTTAAGCAGACTGTTTTTCTATTTTTGTGACTTAGTTGAAGATCTGATCAAATCTAATGACTAGTTAATCCCACACTCTGGAATGCTTACATAAATCTTCAAATCAATCAGCTGGTCAGCATGCTTGATTATTGTGGATTCCTCTGGATGATGAGGACAAAGGCAACGTCAAATGTGCCTATGTGTCTTGACAAAGCATAGGTCAGCTTACTTTCAACTATCTGTCCCTCTTAGCGAGTTCTTTATTGGTCCAGCATAGTATTTCACTCCTGCACATCATGTAATGTGACTTTGTGGTGAGCATGGACCAAAGTTTAAAGCCATGCTGGAATCAAGTGTTGCTTGTAGATTTCTTGTCGTAACATTGATCGACCACTGCTAGAATGGGAAAATACAGGTTACAACACAAGCAGTGCTCACGTAACATCTTTTTATTGTGCTTGCTTGGTTTCTATAAGGAAATGGAATAGACGTGGATGATGTTGGCTAGTTTGATCCAGCATAATTCAGTGCTGTCACAATAATGTGCACAGTAGCGAATTTGAATTGTCTGACATGATTTTAGTGAGCTTTAGAGGAGACGTTAAAGGAGTAATTCCCCCCAAGAATGAAATTCTATGATAATTTACTCACCTTCATGAAATTCCAAACCCATGACTTTCTAATATATGTAACACAAAAAGAGTAGTTTAATGATGATAACCGCCTGTATTTCAATACATTAGCAAAGTTGAAAGTGCCTGAATTTAAAGCACCCAAAAGTATAATAAAAGTAAAGCATGCAACGTGCGTCGCATTCCAACTCTTTTGAAATTACACATCTGCTGTTTGTAGAAACAATCAGAAATTTCAGTATTTTTTCTGCAGAAAAAAAATTATGTTGCACATTAATGTGTGATATGAGAGAAACTTGTTCACATGAGAACTTGCGTTGTTTAATGCAACAAAAAAAAATTATATGCACGGCACATTTCGGAAACCAGTAAGTAAATCTTATGTATTTCCTTGTGACAATCTTAAGAAATGGAAGTGCAATAGTCTGTTATGTAAATCTCATTGTATGTGCAGATGTATTTGCTCTAAATTTTGAATTAGTGGAAAAGTGGAATGATTTAGTGGATTTTGTTATTATTTATTATTATGTTATTATTTATTAATTCCTTCTAATGCCTTTCTTTTTTATATTTTTAATTATTAATAGCTTTAGAATCAATCAAAATATACATTTCTTTAAAACAATACCACAATTGCCATGAACTGTTGTGCATGAACACAATTTAGACAACAATAGAGACTCTTTCCTAAACATTCAATGGATGTCAATATTTTCACTGAATAATGACTTGAATTTTGGGTTGTTTGTTATGGTTTTAGGGGTGGGCATTTTCTTCTAATTTTGTAATTGAGTACTTTTAGCCACAAAAAAACGAGAAAGCGATTTACTCGTAATTTCAAACATAAGTAAAAAATTACAAGTATGACACATGCGTGAAATGTATATTTTGATTTATTCACAAATGTTACCAAGAGTGGTTAAAAATAAGGTAACTTCAAACTATGCTTTTCTTTTCTTTAGAAACCCCCCCCCCCCCCCCCCCCCACAAATTAAATTAACAACGTGCCTTAATAAAAATAAAGATTTAAAAGTTAAAAAAACAAACACTTGCATCCGGAGCTTAGAAACATTGAAACCAATTCTGATGGCTTTAGGGTAATACACATATATAAATTCTACATAAAGGCCATTTAATTTGTATAAAGCCATTTCAGAGGGAAAGTACTGTATTCAGCACTGCTCACGGCATGCAAATGTGCAAAGAAAATTCAGTTTGCGATATTAGAGTACAATCGACAAGTTGGTGCAGAATGAGTACTCGATCAGTCGATTACTTGCACACATCCCTAATGGGTTTAAGTTACAGGTTTGGAACGACATGAGGGTGAGTTAATTACATAATTTTCATTTTTGTATAAAGTATTTCTTAGGAAAATAGTTAGATTTAATATATTGTAAACACTGATTATAACTATAAGTCTGCTTAAACAAAAACGGGTTTGAAACTGCATTGAATAATTGTTTCATTCACTTGACTACAGTACAGACATTGATTGTGGTAAGACTGTCTGTAACCTTTTACTTAGTTTTCTAGTTTCTTGGTCACAACTGGCCTTTGAACCTTTGCACATCTGGAACTCAGAGGATGTCCAACTTTTGAAATGTATTTGCAGCCTTTCACCTAGACACCACCATGATTTTAGGAGCTGCATCTTTCTTATCAAAAAACGTTGTCATCACAGACTCTTGGCATTGGCTCTTACAGAACCGGCCATTGACGAAATAGTTTAGACCTATTATTCAGACACAACTGTGGAGTTTATACTGGTGTGTGAACTGTGAGCTCAAGGTCAGTGGTCCTCTGTGACTTGTATGTAGACGGCATGCGAGTAGATAAGTCTGCAAGACAGCATGCCTGGTTGCAATTCAGTCTCTTGAGTGTGGATGAGTAAAGAGTCAGTGGGTTCCAAGTGTGTCTAGGGCAATAGGAAGTAGAGGTCTACCGATTGGTTTTCACCGATAAGATAACTAAGTTGGGCAGTACCTGCCAATAACGATTAATCAACCGATAGATTTTAAAATCGATACTGAATGAAAAAATAACACAAAGTAAAATAGTGCTGAACTTTATCACAAAAATTAACAGTACTGACTGAACCATTAAAATGTATTGTACTTCTTTAAATTAAATAAATATATAAATATTCAAAAAAAAATATATATATATATATATATATATATATATATATATATATATATATATATATATATATATATATATATATATATATACTAATATTCAAATTTTAAAGTCAGCTGATTTTCAAATTAACGTTGTTTCCTTCGTCCACAAGAGGTGCAATAAATACATAAACCATTCAGCATCATTATATTATTGCATGGAGCATTCTTATCCTGGCTGTAAAAAAAAAGAGCATTTCATTTTCAACTCATCTGCATAAAATGAATAAATAAATCGTTTTAGTCGGCCCATATTCTCAAATGTTAAGTCAAGTAAAATGAGGGGGGGGTGCTTCAATAGACAGTTCACATAGTGTTACACTTGCACTGATTCCTACTACTCCAGACTCAAGCTTCATAATAACTGTGAAATACCACATTGTATTTTATTCAGTACAGTTGTATGAAGAGTAGCAATATTCACAGATAGCAGTGGTATTCGGCTGAACTCTGTGGTGAAGCGGCTCAGGATAGGGGTTGTTCAAACAGATGGAAATCAACAGACTGGAACCGAACACGAGGATCTCCAGACACACATTTACAAGTTTAACATCTTTCCTGACAAAGGAACTTATTGCATAATCTGAGAAACGCTTACAAGAGAGCAAGATGCAACGACCAAAAATCTCCACCAAATGTAAGGGGCAGTTCACACCGAATGCTTTTGCAGCCATCCATTTGTTTTTCTATGTAAACACACCCTAGACAAACATCTTTGTTTCCCTTTGTTATTGTTTATTCAGCGTCTCGTGCAGCAGTGCTGTTTTTAAGATGTTGTGTCTAATTAAAAAGAACTTTAAAAGCGTATAGAGACACCTGCTTCCTGTTAAACTGTATTTGCTGCGTCTGACCTTTTTTAGAGCAAGAATGTGATGTGAATGTGAATTGAACTCGGATGCATTTCTGATTTGTTTATATGTTTCTCTCTGCTGCATGACGATATTAATTTGCTTTTTCACGTCACTAACTTTAAATATGCAACTTATGCAGCTAACAAATGCATAAATGTGACCAGCTGGATATAAAGTAATGCAATTAGATGGTAATAGATGGTAACAATCGTGACATTTAAACATCTGGGTAGGAATTGCGTGTATATTTGTCACATTGTTCAAACCGCTTGAAGTTAGCTTTAATGTTAGCATCCTCTCAGCCTTGTCGGCAAACATACTGCTGTTACTAATGCAGTATCCAGTCAACAAAATAACTTCTTTAAAATGATATGACAACGTATACTGTAGTGTACATACATACCTTTTTTTGTTCATGTTTAAAGTCTGCATCTGAAGTGTTGCGCTTCATGCATATTGTAGTCTCACGTGTCAAAACGAACACCACAAGGAATCAGTGAAGTAATAGTTTTTATTTTGCCTCTAGAAGTCGCTCTCATACTGTATAATGACAGCGGACCCTTCCTAGGTGCTCCAGCACCGGACGCTATGGGGAAAAACTATCCGTGTGGATTTTTGCCGATAACCAATAGTTCTAGAAATCTGTTGTAGGTGTCGATTAATCGGCAAAACCGATATTTTGTTCGACCTCTTTTAGGAAGACCTGTCTTCTTCAACACTCTTGTGATCCTCGGCTGCCTTTTACTGGCACTATTGTAAGAGTGCATACCAATAATTTGTATTGTTATAATAAATTGCTGTCACTTGCTCAATATGTTACATGTGAGTGGTGTCTAATTTTCAAATTGGAAATAAATATGGTTACTTTGCATTTTTAATTAAACATCACTGAACAAATAATGAATAAAAATAGTAAAGTTAAAAATCCAGGCTGATATTACACTGCCAAAAATGTTTGTTTTTTTATTATCATAAAAATTCATTCTAGGGGTGTAAATCACAATTTGAATCACGATACGGTCTTATATCGATTCTCTTAGCAAGCGATCTGAGTTTTTATGATACCTCAAAGTTTGCCGCGATACGTTTTCGATTAGTTTCAATTCAGGGGCGTGCGATCGAGATTACAATATTATGTGTATGTATTTTACGAATCAATTACATTTATTATATCACAAAATCAACCAAATTATAATTTGAATATTTTATTGAGCACTCTGAAAAGTGCAAATCCAGTATCCAGATTGGGACATCCACAACAAAATAGAGTACTTTATTTGTTGAAACAATTATTACAGAATATAAATAATATAAAAAATAGAGTCACATACTTGTGATCATAAGTCATTTGATGAAAGCGCATTGCCATGTGGAATGAGATAATCAATCAACAACAATCAAGCCAATCTTTCAATCTAAAATTCTTACATACCCATGACAGGAGAGTATGTGCTATCCGTGTTTTTTCTTGGCTATAACTTCTACAGTTGTATTGAAAAATTCTGTTACAGTTTACTGTGATAAATGTTAGTAAGTGTGTTTATGTGTAGATGAGAAAAGTCTTGTAACTGTCCTGTTTTCTCTTTCCCTCGTCAGCACTTTTCAGAATATTGTGGCTGTTTATCCATTTGAATTGGTTGAATTACTCCATAGCGCTTTAAAATAGAAAATTCTCATGTAGTATTCAAATCTGTTGCATGCGCGACGATATCGAGGGAAGCCCGATTTAATCGTGCATGTAAGCCGCCCTGTTGATGTGTGCACACAGAGAGAACACAGTGCAACTTCAGGCTTTAATCACTCCGCTTATATATGATACATTATGATACGAGCACCCAAAAATGTTGCTCAAACTTACTCAAGGATTCAACATAAATGTCTTTTAAAGCATAAATGCCACAAAAGTTTCTGACATTGGCAACCAAAATCAGAGCTCTAAGTAACTTAACAAGCTGAAGTGACTGTTATGCCTCCTACACACTACATGACTTTCAAAGACGTCGGATCGTGGTACCGTTCATATTACAGAACTGTCTGTCTTGTCATGGAAGTCATAGCGTTTTCAAATTATACGAGGAATCTGCGACTGGGGTGTACGCATTACAAAACATTTCACTATTGACGAATCCCCGGACAACTCTGCCTGGACTCCAAATTACGTTTCAGAACAGAGTACACGTGAGAAGTGATACGAGATACGACGACAAATGCATGTTCATAGGTTATGCATTTCAAAATATGATGTGTATGTTTTTAATCGTCTAAAGGCATCATATATTTTATTGGTTACAATATGAAAAAGTATCTCCTACTGAAAAATCGACCTATTTGCTCATCTGACTGTGAGATTGTTCCGCAGCTCTCAATATTGCACTGCTTGGTTTTAATTACACAATAATGTGTTTCTTTATGTATCGTATGATACAGATGGTATTGTATAGTGAGCGTTGTTTCGTAGGATACAATTCAATATTTATTTTCACCCCTAATGTTTACGCGATGCATCGTATCGTTGGTAATTTGATCGATGCATGGATCCCGATCGATGGATATTTACACCCCAATTTAAGTAAATGTATCTTGTTTTGAGGATGTTTAGATATTTCTACTGTAAAGCAAGACAAATATAATTAATAGTAAGAATAGTACGTTAGTATGCTTTACTGAACCTAGCCATTCTTTTTTGCATTTGTTCTCCTAATTTCGAATGCCCAAACAATGAGGCTAAACATACAGTCACTTCAATGGGTTGTACAGTTGTTTAAAGTGTTTTTGGATCATTCTGTTGACAAGAAACTTAAATGTAATCTAGGAGCTTTTTGATAGCTTTATACAGTGCATGTCATTGAAGAGGTGGTTAGTCTATCCCTCATAGCCTAGTTTTAATTCCTGTCAAAATTCCAACATGACACTACTGTGACTAAGGTCTATTACGGGAACACAGATAAGTGTACACAACAGACATTAATCATTAAGGCCATGGAGTGGAGTTACCTTTAGAGTTCGATTCATTTGTTTGAAGAGTGTGTTTACTGATCGGCTGCCATGGTGGACATTTCCTATCAGATGCTCTTGCAAGTAGTGGAACCAAGTAGCACATGGTTGTTAGGTCAAAACGATGCCCTAAGCTCTTTCAGAGTGAACTCTGAACTCATGTTCCACACGATCATGTTTGGACGTAATGTCTTCAAGAATCTCTGGTGTAATAATAATAGTAGAAATGTCAAATTAATTCAATTCATTTCTGAAATTCAGGGGAAATTAGATGGCTCGTATGGGGAATAATTTTTTTTAACCAAATACTAAACCTGTGACCTAATATCACGGGGGGATAATTATCTCAATTCCTACCTCAAGTTTTATTCAGATGGATTGATTTTACTTTGGAGACGTGATGTAATCATGTGTTGAATTAAATTTATATTTATCTTGGCAAATACCTTTTAAAAAATACTTTAACTGGTAGTTAAAGGGCATTTCACACAAAAATGACATTTTTGTAATCAACACTCACCCTCAAGCCTTTATGACTTTCTTTCTTCCGTGGAACTCAAAAGATGTTAGGCAGAATGGCATCTCTTTTTTTTTTTCTTTTTTTTCATACAATGAAAGCGAATGGTAACTGAAACTAACATTCTCCACAGAATAAATATTTTTTTGTTTTTAGTGAACTATACCTTTAAGAACACAAGTCAATTCTTACCATTTACATTAAAATTGACTGTTTGTTGTGGATAAAATGCATTGAAAAGTCTAACAGATTAAATCCTGAGAGAACATTGCTTATGTATATTAAAGATAGATAGTTATTATATTTCATATTAAGTATATTATTCATTTTATAGTATTAATATTACTAATATGGATGCACCGATGTATCGGTTGATGATATTAATCGGCCATATATTGACCAATTTATAACCATCCGTCTGTTAATTAATTAGTAACACACTTTGTAAAAACTCCTGTTCTCGTTTACATTCTCATGTTAATGTGGAAAAAAAGTTAATAAACAAAAATGTTATGTCACAGTTGTTTAAGCAGAAAATACCTAGGATACATGATGATGGAAACCATCCAAAACACTTTGAAACCAGCAGAATCAAACTTCTAAGATATCGAAAATTATATATATATATATATATATATATATATATATATATATATATATATATATATATATTGGAAATAATTTTTTGCTAGAATAGTAAAAAAGTTTTTGTACATCTTTATTCATTTTTTTAATGCTTTCCTAAGTAAAACCGTGATCAAGTGGCAAAATATTGGGATCAGTATCGGCCTATAGTTTTTGTACAAATCAGTATCGGTATCAATAAGTTGTATTTGTTTGGATGAACAGCATTGTAAAATAGCCAATAGACTTTACTTGTGACCATACATCAGTCGAACTCTATATTAAGTTGTAACATCAAACAGTCTACACTTATCTAATTCCGTATATTGTTTGCAGAAGAATTGTGATTTTCATCCTTATTAATATATATTTAATTATTACACTGGTGTGTTTTATCATAGTTTTTGAATAAAAGATTTGCAACATGCCAATACCCCTGAACCATGCAGCATCACAGTAATGCATGGCCTTTCACGGCTTATTGCTTTAAGACCAGTCTGAGTTAGTACAAAGTTAGTACAATATTTCCATTACAAATTATGTCGGAATAACAATTTAATTGAAAAATTCCATATATTTTTTTAGTATTCCATTTGCTTTAATTACATTATGCTCTTAAATAAATGTGAATTACACAAGTTTATGCAAAACCTGATCCTTGTTATCCAGCATGATTTGAGAATGTACCAAAGAACATCTTGTGTGCTTAAATGGAATCAAGGACATCTAACCTTTTATACAAAGGAGTTGAAATGGCCAATGTCACATTTGCTTGCATTTGATGAAAGGAATGTTTCAGGTTCAATACAACTTCCAACACAATTGACAGCATTAGTGGCATAATATGTATAACCACACAAAATATTTTTCAACTCATCCCTTATTTATTTAACCCTTAAAGCTCTGAAGGTGTTTTTGACTTTACAAGAAAAAAAGAGGGTCAGTTGTTTGGTATCATTTTAAAGATAACTTTTTTTTAAATGACATAGATTATGATAAATTATGAGACTGCTGAAAAAAAAAACTTAACTTTCTTTCTTATTTTCTTATTTGACATTATATATCTCTGGGTATAAATAAAGTAGCTCTGAAAAACAGCTTTTGTTTTGTTCCCAATCATGTCACTTGTAACATTGATACAAAAAATAAATCAAAAGTTATAGAATTACAAAAATAACTTATCCTAGGGTCCAAAAATGTCTCCAAGTGTTCAAAAGCCTCTAAACAAATAAAAAATGATGATTGTACATAAGAGCTAACTACAAATGTAATACAACAATGACTAAAGTTATGCAGTCTTTCCAAAACATGTAGGCACGAGTAACGAGATCTCATTCAGTTCCATTCTGTGTCATTTGAGCCATCATTGAGTCTGTGTCATGTTTTTGGCACCATCTCCTGGTAGCCATATGTCATTTGAGTGAACGATCCTCTCTGCCCATATTTGTATTACTTCCACCTTCGGTTGCAACAATCTGAATCCTAATATGACTGGTTTAGTGTTCCATGAAGCTGGACAACTTACTACATGATTTCTGATGACGTCATCTGATCCAGGAATGTTAACTTGTTTTTAGCCTGATTGGAAATTATGTGCACATTGTGCTTCATGTGGATTATCTAATGATCTATGCATCCTATTATGTTATGTGTGGGCTCGTTTTAACAGGAATCCTCTCCTCTAAGTAATGTATAATGTGATATTTTATGTTATGTTTAATTTTTGTGAAGTTAGCAGCAAAAACACATCTTAGAAGCAACACTGTGTTATATGTATGTCAATGACATGTACTTAGCTATAACTAACTATATTTTCGTCTGAGCAAAACAAATAGGCTGGTTGTATTCTACTCTTTGAGAACTTTCCAACGACATACGACACATGACTATTTGATCAGATTGATGTTTTTACCGGTTACAATAATATGTACAGTGCAAAATTATTAATACATTATCAAAATGGAACACTTTTGATTTGCCTGCAAATTTCAAAGCACCTGTCCAGTTTTCGTCATAATGCCTTTATGCATTGAAAAAGTAGAGCTTTAAAACAGTGGTTCTCAACCTTTTTTTGATGAACACACCCCTACTTCATTCCCTTTGAGTTGGATGTAGATGTAAATTTACTGGTATCAACAACAGTACGGTTATCTATAACACATATATAAATAAAAGTTAACACCTACAGTGGCATGCAAAATTTTAGGCATCCCTGGTTAAAACTTCTGTTACTGTGAATAGTTAAGTAAGTAGAAGATGAACTGATCTCCAAAAGGCATACAGTTAAAGATGAAACATTCTTTTCACAATTTTAAGCAAGGTATTGTGTATTATTTTTGTTTTGTAGAATTTTAGATTGAAAAAAATGAAAGGAGCACCATGCAAAAGTTTGGGCACCCCAACAGATTTGAGCTCTCAGATAACTTTTACCAAGGTCTCGGACCTTAATTAGCTTGTTAGGGCTATGGCTTGTTCACAATAATCATTTGGAAAGGCCAGGTGACGCAAATGTCAAAGCTTTATAAATACTCTGACTCCTCAACCCTTGTCCCAACCATCAGCAGCCATGGGCTCCTCTAAGCAGCTGCCTAGCACTCTGAAAATTAAAATAATATATGCCCACAATGCAGTATAAGGATAGTAATGCTTTATAAATGCTCGTAGGATTGCTAGAAAGGCAAATTAAAACCCCTTTTGACTGCAAAATACGTTAAAGAAGATTTAGCAGACTCTGGAGTAGTGGTGCACTGTTTTACTGTGCAGCGACACCTGCACAAATATGACCTTCATGGAAGAGTCATGAGAAGAAAAACTTTGGATTTTCAACACAAAATTCAGCATCAGAAGTTTGCAAATGAACATATAAACAAGACTGATGCATTTTGGAAACAAGTCCTGTGGATTGATTAAGTTAAAATATAACTTTTTGGTGCAATGAGCAAATGTATATTTGGAGAAAAAAGGGTGCAGAATTTCATGAAAAGAACACCTCTCCCAACTGTTAAGCACAGAGGTGGATCGATCATGCTTTGGGTTTGTGTTGCAGCCAGTGGCACGGGAAACATTTCACTGGTAGAGGGAAGAATGGATTCAATTATATGCCAGCAAATTCTGGAAGCAAACGTCACACCATCTGTAAAAAAGCTGAAGATGAAAAGAGGATGGCTTCTACAACAGGATAATGGTCCTAAACACACCTCAAAATCCACAATGGACTACCTCACGAAGCGCAAGCTGAAGGTTTTCCCATGGCCCTCACAGTCTCAGACCTAAACATCATCGGAAATCTGTGGATAGATCTCAAAAAGTACAGTGCAAGATGGCCCAAGAATCTCACAAAGCTAGAAGCCTTTTGCAAGGAAGAATGGGTGAAAATCCCCCAAACAAGAATTTATAGAATTTTAGCTGGCTACAAATTGTTTACAAGATGTGATACTTGCAAAAGGGGGTGTTTCTAAATACTGACCATGCAGGGTGCCCAAACTTTTGCATCGGGCCCTTTTCCTTTTTTGTTATTTTGAAACTGTAAAAAATAATAATAAAAAAGTAATATTGCTTAAAATATTAAAGACATGTGTCATCTTTAACTGTATGCCTTTTGGAAATCGGCCCATCTTTAACTCTTTTAGTTATTCACAGTTACAGAAATTTGATCAGGGGTGCCCATACTTTTGCATGCCACTGTATCAACCAGCTACTACAACACAATAACAATAGTCATAAGAATTAATATTACATAAATGTTTTAACAATAAGGTATTATTTTTCTACATACACAGATCAGCCACAACAATAAAACCACCTGCCTAATATTGTGTAGGTCCCCCTCATGCTGCCAAAACAGCGTCAGCCCGCATCTCAGAATATCATTCTGAATACACTTTCTCAGAAAAGTATTCTGAGATGATATTCTTCTCACCACAATTGAACAGAGCAGTTATCTGAGTTAACATACTCTTTGTCAGTTCGAACCAGTCTGGCCATTTTTTGTTGACCTCTCTCATCAACAAGGCATTTCCATCTGCAGAACTGATACTCAGTGTAAATGGCATCCTTTGAAATGCCCACTGGAGGGGCGGTACCACCCCCGTTGAGAACCCCTGCTATAAAACATACCTATTTTGTGGTCAAGATTGTAGTTATTAATATTTTGATAAAAATGTATTCCAATGCGGGCCAATCCGAGCTTAAAGGGTTAAAGAAAAACAATTGCGGTGTCAATGGAAGTGAATGGGGCCAGTCTATAAACATTCAAATTAATGGGGGAATCATTTTTTTATGTGCTCCCAGACTTTTGGACCCCACTGTGCTTCGATATAGTAAGGTGATAGAGTTTGTTCCTGTTGTTTATTCAGGACCCCCTTTTTTTTTGTCATTAATTTGCTCTTCTCCGTCTAGTGTCCATATTGTGCTCATATGACGTATTTCTTGCTGTTGAAATGCGTTAATGGTGTTCCTCATCTTCTTTCCGGGAGACAAAATAGATTCCCCTAACTCCCCCATTGTGATGTCACAGTGCCCCTGCTTTCTGAGGATAAACCTTATCAATGGCCCCCAGACCTCAGGGCAGGGCTATCTCTCTTCTCTTTTCAATAAAGGAAAGCTGGGCCCGCCTCTTTCTTAGAATCACACGCATGAGTTACCATCGAGATGCTATCTTAGGACTACATTAGTTGAAGCATGCTTGTGGTTTAGCTTTTACTTGGTGACCCTATTCTCTTTTCTCATGAATTCTATCAACGCTAGATCTGCCTTTTCGTGGTAGACATACCAAGTGAAATTTCTCTGTTCTGCTTTTATTTTTACATTACGCTTGTTCTCATCAATGTGACCGCTGGCGGCGCAAAGGTCAACAGCCCACTTTTGATGTCGAGAAACGTACTATTGTAGAGCGACCAGATGTGTATGTCTTAGGGTAAGGGGTTTTGAAAAAACCCTAAGTATTAAACTTGAATAACTCATCCCATAAGTTTGTGCTACAGACATGAATGATACCTCAAATAATGCAACCTATTGAGTAGATGCTATTATGTTTCTAAGCAATTGCACGTACTTTAGTCTGATGGACAACCAAAGAGTTGAGAAATCCCATAGTCTTACATTGTAAATAGTCCACATTCAGAAACCCCTTGATTTATTTATTTAATTTATTTATTTATTTTTCACATTTTGTTGTTGCAGCCTTATGCTAAAATGCTTTAAATAATTTGTTCACATCAATCTACACTCCATACCCCATAATAACAAAGCAAAAAGCAGATGTTTGATAACTTTGCAGATTTATTAAGTATTCAAACCCTCAACTCAGTACTTAGTTGAAGCACCTTTGTCAGCGATTACAGCCTCAACTTTGTGGGTATGATTCGACAAGCTTTGCACACATGGATTTGGGAATTTTCTGTCATTCTTCTCTGCAGATCCTCTCAAGCTCTTTCAGGTTGGATGGGGACCGTCGGTGGACAGCCATTTTCAGGTCTTTCCAGAAATGTTCGATTGTGTTCAAGTCACTTAGCCACTCTTGCATTTTCTTGGCTATGTGCTTAGGGTCATTGTCCTGTTGGAAGATTTTGGCCCACCCTGATGTCCTGAGCGCTCTGTACCAGGTTTTTCATGAAGGATATCTCTATATTTTGCTGCGTTCATCTTTCCTTCAATCCTGACCAGTCTCTCATTTCCTGCTGGTGAAAAACACCCCCACAGCATTATGCTACCACCACCATGCTTCACTGTTGGGATGGTATTGCACAGGTGATAAGCAGTGCCTGGTTTCCTCCCAACCTTACACTTGGAATTGTGGCCAAACAGTTCAATCTTTGTATCCTCAGACCAGAGAATCTTGTTTCTCACAGTCTGCACAGTCCTTTAGGTACTTTTTTATGTGTCTTGAACTGAGGAGAGGCTTCTGTCTGGCCACTCTGACATAAAGCCCAGCTCGGTAGAGTGTTGTCCTTCTGCAAGTTCCCCCCATCTCCACACATTATCTCTAGAGCTCAACAAGAGTGACCATCGGGTTCTTAGTCACCTCTCTTGTCAAGGCTCTTTTCCCCCGATTGTTCAGTTTGGCCTGGTGGCCAGCTCTAAGAAGAGTCCTGGTTGTTCCAAACTTCCATTTAAGAAATATGGAGTCCACTGTGCTCTTGGGAACCTTTAATGCAGTCGACATATTTTTGTCAACATTTTTTGTCTCTGAGCTCTGCAGGCAGTTCCTTTGACCTCCTGGCTTGGTTTTTGCTCTGATATGCCGTTCCAAATAATGTCCAATCAATTGAATTTGCCACAGGTGGACTCCAAACAAAGTGAACTGTAGAAACATCTAAAAGATGATCCAGAGAAGTTGGTTGCACCTGAGCTAAATTTGAAGTGTTATAGCAAAGGGTCTGAATACTATATTTAAGTTTTTTCTTTTTAATGAATTTGCAAGTTATTATAAATCTGGTATGTGTTTTGACATTATGGGGAATGGAGTTGTAGATTGATGTGAAAAAAATAATTTAAAGTATTTTAGCGAAGGCTGCAACATAAAATGTGAAAACAATAAAGGGGTTTAATATATATATAATAAGGAATAAGTCAAAATTATAAAATATTTTGGGAAGTCCCCATTATATCACAAATGCAGATGATTTATCTTACCCCAAAAACATGCAATCAGACACCATTGTGCCACAAATGGCATCAGTACTACGCTTGAGTTGTTTGGTATTCAAATTTGGGTTGAAATCAGGAAAGTAATGAAGGCAGTATTTATTATTACACATGAGTCAGAATAATGCAAATGGAGCAGAGGGGGATTCCCTGCCTCTCCATCGCTGCACCCGCCGACGCTTATCCATCCACACCCCAGTGTTATGAGTGGAAAGGGTAAGGCGAGATGGAAAATACCAACAACACGCCAAATTGGGAACCAAAAGCAGACCAAACCATCAGCAGCTGTGCTCCTGTTGCATGTGAGCTGCAGCAGGCCGTTTGAAATGTCAGGGTCCTTTTGAAGGGATAGTTCATGCTAAAATGAAAATTCTGTCATCATTTTCTCACCTTTAATTTCTTCACCTTATGTTGTTCCAAACCCATATGACTTTCTTTCATGGAACACAAAAGGGGAGTCACCATTTACTTTCATTACATCAAGTTTGATTTATCGACACACCATTTAATTATTGCTGAAACGCACTGAAGTTGGCACGCCAATAATGAGCGATCGCTCTGTGCTTTCTTAGGATTTTAATGTGATCTGAATGTACCTGTCCTTCTGTTCCAGACAGAAACAATTGTCTGCATTTTTTGGCATTTATACGTTGTTTCTGAGTTAGCTAATGATGTTAACCCCTAGGTTTGTTTGATGTTTCAGTAAGTTAGTTTCTGGATATTGTTTAGAAAAGTGGTCTGAAACGAATGCTTGAATACTACGAAGCATGATCATTTTCAGATGGAGTCTTGATCATTTTAAATAAATGATCATTTTAAATAAAGCCTGTTGGTGCAAACATTGCAATTAGGTTTTAAATCTACTGATATGATTGACATTTCTTGAGAAACACTTGTAAAACTCTGCAGTATTTAGAACAATAAAAACCTTTCCTTAATGCACTTTCGACTGTTGTAAATATTGCAGGTCAAACAAGAACAAAAAATGCAGTCTCGCACAAGTATGTAAGCTTAATTAATTTAGTTTCTAAACTTTAACATCCTTGCTGAGTTGAATATTCTACCCATTGCACCCCATGTATTCTACTCTTTGCAGCCAGAGTTTCTGAACCAAAAACTACATTTCCTCTTTCTTTAAACACCCTTTTCCATCGAATCAGTTAATGTATAGGCAGGTTCATGGGCCTCTTTGTTGAACTAAAAAAGTGCAAACGTCTTTAAATAAAGCATCTGTTTTTCTGTGTTTGAACTGTCATTTAGACCTTTTTAAAGTGCAGCTTCTATGGTCCATGGTTTAAAAGTGTCACAACAGAAGTAAGCCGGTACTGCGAAAGGGGAAATTGACTAAGAAATTCTCAGAATCTTTGCGGGTAGTGGTCATGTGACTTGCCGGAATGCTCTTTGAGGCTGGATCTCATTTGCATATCGCCGCTTATGGAAGGAAAAGGTGTCGGCCTACGAAAGAAGTTCATACGCTCGTTTGTTTACATCTGCAATATTTTTCTTGGCCCCTAGTCTTGTTTTTCATCGCACACTTGCAGATGAAATTTGCCTGTTGTCAAGATCCTACAATGACTAGATCTAATGACTAACAAGATATGTTTTTTTTTTTTTTCCAATGCATCCATTTGTCTTGCAGTGTATTAAAAAATGTTTCCTTAGTTTTTACATTTAATTATTTTATCTTTTTTGGTTGTTGTTTTTATGTTGTTAAATTAAACACAAATGCAATTAAATAATAAAATGCAATAATAAACAATGTTCTTTAATTGCCATGAAATAAATATATGCACAGATTATTTATATGCATTTATTAAATTAGGCCTATACTTTGTGTTATATTACCCCTAAATGAATAATAAAAAATAAACACGTAACATTGCTGTGATTGGCTTTCAGATTCAGCTTCTGATCGAGTGATTAATTACATTTTAATTAAATCTTATCGTCTTCTAAATCAATCTCTCCCAATATTTTCCTCTTGGAAAGTCATGGAAGTGGATTTTGGAGCTTTTAAGAATGCAAAAATAATATTTGCTGTGGTCTTTCAAAACTATAAAAGTTTACATTCACCTTCCAAACACGTAAATGTGAAAAGGTATAAATGTTTTTAAATGACATGAAATACTGATTGTATACAAAGGTAACATTGTGCTTACTTATAAATAACTCTTGTAACATTACATTTACATTTACATTTATGCATTTGGCAGATGCTTTTATCCAAAGCGACTTACAGCTCCCTTATTACAGCGACATTCCCCCCGGAGCAACCTGGAGTTCAGTGCCTTGCTCAAGGGCACAATGGTGGTGGACGTGGGGTTTGAACCAGCGACCTTCTGGTTAGCAGCCCTGTGCTCTAGCCACTACGCCACCACCACTCCACTGTAACTAACTTAAATGTCTAAAGTTAAAGGCAATTGTATAAACAAAGCAAAAAATCATTTAAAGTCATAAACAATTGATGTGCAAATTTTTTTATTAAAACATGAACTTTTCTTAACTGTCTTGAAAGGAACATATAAATAAATAATATTGTTTATTTTTAACTCTTTTTTTTTTGTTTTTTTTTTGCCTCCAGCCGATCAGGTTTACGGAGACCAAGATATGCACGAAGTCGTCCGCAAACATTGCATGGATTACTTGGTATGTACATTATCCTCAGAGTATAAAGCAAAAAAATTTTTTATTTTATTACAATTATTATTAAATTCATTCAGATTCTGTATGTATTTATGCATGGTGTCATTTAAAAAAAAAAAGAAAAGAAAACTGCAAGCTAAACTTCGCTAGGACTAACACATTTGAATTTTATTTCACTTACAGATGAAAAACGCAGACTACTTCTCGAACTATGTGACAGAGGACTTCACTACATACATCAACAGAAAGAGGAAGAACAATTGCCACGGGAACCATATTGAGATGCAAGCCATGGCAGAGATGTACAATCGTCCAGTGGAGGTTTATCAGTACGGCACAGGTGAGCAGAGAACAAGGCCTAATTTGCATTACAGTGTCCATATAATTAGATGTGCTGTATCTTTATTCCACTAGTTTACTTAGCATTTGTGTTACTAATTTGTACTGAAACCTGCATATCTTGTTCAATATGTTTATAAATAATTTTTGATGTCCCATTTTAGAACCAATCAACACGTTCCATGGCATCCATCAAAATAATGATGAACCAATCAGAGTTAGTTACCATGGGAACATTCACTACAACTCTGTGGTGAACCCCAACAAAGCCACAATTGGAGTCGGGCTTGGACTTCCTGCCTTCAAACCAGGGGTGGGTACCTGTAGCTGCTTTAACAATACAAAAAAAAATGTATAACATGAAATGTTACAAGATGCGATGAAATTGCTCGACAAGCTAATTTTTTGCTCCTGTGTTGATTTATTTCATGGTTAAAACAGGCGTTTAGGGAGGGGTATATTGAATGGCTCCTTTTTTAAAAATAGCCTATTACCTTTAGCTATGTCTAGTCAGAGACACTTGGTATTAGTGGGAGGGGCATTCTTATTCTAGAGAGCATTTTATTGGACAACAGTAGATACGCCCCTGAGTGCAAGATGACTCATCAATATATTTTATTTGATTTTGCGGCATAGAAAAGATGTCAATTTGAATGATTTCTATCTAAACTTTTAGCATATAGATGACCTCAAAGCTGACAGACATGGACCAAAACTAAAAAAACTCAGATATTAATTGTATAAGGTCTTAAAGCATTAGTTCAACAAAAAATGAAAATTCTCTCATCATTAAATCCCCCTCATACCACATCCCAGATGTGTATGGCTTTCTTCAGAAGAACACATTTGAAGAAAAATAGAAAAAATATCTTGGCTCAGTAGTGATGAGCAGATGGTGGATGTGATCCGACCACTGAAGCCCCAAAAAGAACACGCAGTTAGCATAAACGTCATCCATACAACTGCACTGATTAAATGAATGTCTTCTAAAGTGAAACAATCACTTTTGGTGTGAAAAAGATCAATATTTAAGTACTTTTTATCTATAAATCATTGCTTCCTGTCGGCAGCGGTATGTGCGTGTGACGCGATCGTTTTGGCAGGTTCACGCGAGAACAGACGCACGTGCAACACAGGAAGAGCGGAGCTGTTTACAACTGAGTAGGAGGAACGCTGTATAAAAGCTAAATTGGATTTGGTATGGATCTGTATTTGTATCTGTTTATTTACTCACAATGGTGCATTTGTGTGCTCATCCTGGATGTCTCAACCAAGAGAAAAACGCGAGATTACGTCTGAACATGCCAACGCGAATATGTTATACGACAGAACGCGTGAACTCCGCCCTCTAGTGAATGCGCATACTGCTGCTGAGCGGAAACGATGATTTGTAGTTAAAAAGTACTTGAATATTAAGATTTTTTACACCAAAATCGATTGTTTCACTTTAGAAGACATTAATTTAACCAGTGGAGTCGTATGGATAATGTTTATGCTGACTGCATGTTCTTTTTGGCGCTGCAAAGGTCTGATCACCATCCACTTGCATTTTAAGGACCTACAGAGCGAAGATAATTTTCTTCAAATGTGTTCTGCTGAAGAAAGCTACACACATCTGGAATGGCATGAGGGTGTTTAAATAATGAGAGAATTTTAATTTTAGGGGTGAATTCTGAACTATTTCATTAAAAAAAGCATAAAAGAAAAAACTTTTTTTTTTTTTTTTAAAGAATGAAATCCATTCTAAATTATAAAAAAAAAATTTTTTTGAAAAAATAAAAATAAAGAAAATTTTACTTTATTAAACAATTCTAGATTCACAATAAGACTTCTTGTAACATAAAATGACCTAGCCATTACTGAAGAAGTCTTTATTTTAAGTGCCATTTATGTGAGACTAGCTGGCGATTGTTTGCGACTGTGGTGTTAAATGTATTGATTTGCCCTGGTTGACCTCTCTCGATTAATGTCACTATTGTCTATGTGTATTCTTTTACATACGCCTCCAATTCCCTGCACTGGAGTTCAGTAGAACAAGCATTTTTTGGCATATTTACATATTTTACAGAACATTACTGGTACATTGCTTGTTGCAATGTTCAATATTACTTGCCCAGGAATGTGTAGTAAAATCATTGTGGTTTTGTGAATTGAGAAGTCCATTGAAAATATTGTCTAGTTAAATAGGTTCCCCTCATTCAGTTGCGACCAGTCAGCTCCGTCAGCTGATCCGTGTTTGCAGAAGAGTTGGAATTTGGCAACAATTGTCATCAAAGCCACAAAGAGACGACAAAGTGTGACCAGCAGTGTCCCGTTTCCCAGACTGCTCTGCCTGGAGAGGGGGGGGACATTCCACATGTCTGTGGTTTTGGGGGAGCCCTATTAACAGCACACTGTTTTGTTTAAGTGCCAAATGCCTTGTGATAATTTAAGCAGAGCAGCATCAAAGACACATCTTGCCTTCCTATTAAAAATAGAGGCACAGTGAGTGTGTACTGGGAACTCTCTGACCAATTTGTGACTAAGAGGGAACACCGATGTGATTATTTCCATTATGGCTCTTTAAACAGAACATCGATCAAAAGCTATTTCATATTTTCCTTTATTACACTACCACTCAATAAAAAACAAACATGGAGCGCTATGTCCGAAACACCGAGATCTTTTTATTTGTGGGCTGTTAAGACAAAACTTTGTCCCAAAAATGATAGAGTTTGTATCTCTGAGGCAATATATTTAATTAGCATTTTATGTTTTATATATGTATGTTTTTTTTTATTTATTATAATAATTGTATTTTATATTATATACTTGTGTGTGTGTGTGTGTGTGTGTGTGTGTGTGTGTGTATATATATATATATATATATATATATATATATATATATATATATATATATATATATATATAACTATTATGTAAAAGTATAAATGTACACAATAATAGGTTCAATTTGAGTAAAATATTTTATACTTTATACAGTCTATAAAAGGTATAAATTATTTTACTAAAATGTAATAAATTGTATTTGTAATAAATTGTTTGTAATAATACAGATAATAGTACATGGCACTTTTAAAGGTAGCTTCTCAAGGTGCTTTAAATAGAAAAAAATAAGACAAAATAACTAAAGTATAAAATATTTTTTTTTAAATGTAAACTATATTTTTAATTGATTTTGTATTTATAATAATATAAGCTTTATATTATATCGCTTTGCAAAGGAAAAAAACAAAATAGACAAAATAACAAAATCATAAACTATACACAATAAAAAAAAAACTTATCTTAATATAAAAGTATTTATATAGTCTAAAGTATAAAATATTTTACTAAAATGTAAATTGTATTTTAAAATTTTTTGTATTTATAATAATAATCTACATTTATTTTTATATTGTGACTATAGGTACCTTCTCAATTCTCTTTTCCTAGGAAAAAAATAGATATATAAAATAAAAAAGAATAAAATGTAAACATTATAAACATGTATTTCAAAAGAATTTTAATAATAAAACAAAATACAAAAATAAAGCAATCGGGCAAGTTTTAAGATTGGATTTATATACTTGGAGTCAGTGCTTTACTAATCATATGAGGCATTTCATGTATTTATGAGGTCTAATGACTTGACTACATTAAGGATAAAGTGTGCAATTATGATGAAGGATGAGTTAGATTGACATAAAAATTGCATGAATTCCAACCTGAATGTTCACACTGAATCATGTTGTACAAAATCAGGCACATAACCAATTTATTTAATCATATGTACATGTCAGGTTCAAATAAATAAAATAAACTGTAGCGTGAACTCAGCATAAACTTCAGACATCTGTAGGGTGAATTTTATTGCTACAGTGAGGAAACCCAGAATCAAATGATGAAATACTCAAGTGATGATGTCTGGGACTTGATCTTATCCAAGAGTTCCTCAATATTATGTCTAGTTAGTTTAGTGTAACAGTCTGGGTTTGAACTGTCAAGCATGGGCATGCTGTTCTAGAGCGAAGCATTTTCATCTCCTACAGATAGAAAATAAGACAATGAGAAAAATACACAAAGCAGGGCACAAACAGCCATGTTGATTGATTGATTGCAATTGAGTCACAATGCGCAGCAGTTTTGCGTTCATTGTGGACAGACAAATTGCTTGCCGCTGGAAACATCGTTGCATCTTGTCAGGTTAGAACACGTCCCGTAGGAAACGGAGCAAGTAGAATATCTGTCAAAGATGCGTCTCAAAAATTATCTATTGCTCAATTTACTCAATGTTTCGCTCTTCTCACTGGACACAAGTGCGTGAGTGCCACTTTGGCCTTTCTCCTCTGTCTCACTCTCTCTCTCTTTGTCTTGCTCTCTACACAGTTTGCAGACCAATCACTTATGAAAAATGCCATTAAAACGTCAGAGGAATCCTGGATTGAGCAACAAATGCTGGAGGACAAGAAGCGGGCCACAGATTGGGAAGCCACCAATGAAGCCATAGAAGAGCAAGTGGCCAGAGAATCTTACCTACAGTGGCTTCGAGACCAAGAGAAACAGGCACGACAGGTATGAAAATACCAGATGTTATTTTGACCAACCTGTTTTAAATGCTTATCCTATGAACCTAACAACATGCATCGTACAGTCAAAAATGTTATTAAAATTCTTAAGAGAATGAAAAAATTGCATACCAAAATAAGATTGTTAGTAGGTGTCAATTAGTTGATGTGTCATAATTACCTCACGAAAACCTTAGGCATCGTTAAAGGAATATTCCGGATACAGTACAAGTATTGACAGCATTTGTGCTTTAATGTAATTACCACAAAAATGTATTTGGACTTGGACCTCCTTGGAAAAAAAGCTCAAATCTGGGTTGCCGTGAGGCTCTTACAATTGAAGTGAATGGCACCCATCTGTAAACATTAAAATACACACGGTTTCAAAAGTATAGCTACAAGACATAAAAAAATATGTGTTATCATGATTTAAGTGTGATAAAATGGCTGACTAACCTTATCTGTGTAAAGTTATAGCCGATTTTACAACTTCGATGCTATGACAATATAATGTCAACAAATCCTAAATTGACTAAAAATGTCGATTTACGTTACAGCTCAAAAAATACATGAGTTTTAACAGAAGAATGAATGTAAGTGCTTTTATAAAATTATATGCTTCACATTTCTGTATTTAAACCCTCAAAAAAGTGTATTAATGCCACAAATGCTGTCGATTGAGAAACTTGTATCGAACCTGAAATATTCCTTTAAGACTACTTAAGTTATTATTTCTGAAAGTCATGTATAACCCGCCTGAGATAAGTGATGATTGCTGCTTTGGTTAAAGCTAAAATGTTTAATTTCTCCAGCACTAGCATTTTCAAACAGAATTGCAAAACTAATGACCGTTTTCAGCCAGGTTTCCCAACATTCCCTCATCTACCATTGGATGGTCAAACAGATAGTCCCGCCCCAAACGCGTTCCAATAGTTCAGCCGATGTTGCTGCGTCAGGCTGTTCGGGATGCTCAAACAAACCGAGCAATGTTTTGAAAGCACCACAGAGACATGGTGTTTACACTTTTTGAGGGAATCAGCCTACGAATAGCTTACTTATGGATGTCTTGCCTTTGCATATTAAGCTGGGATAGGATAAAGTATTTTAACAGAGAGAAAATTCACTTTCTTTTTTTTCTTCTCCCCAATTTGGAATGCCCAAATCCCAATGCGCTCTAAGTCCTCATGGTGGTGTAGTGACTCACATCAATCCAGGTGGCGGAGGACGAATCTCAGTTTCCTCAGCATCTAATACAGTCAATCACGTGGCTTGTTGAGTGCGTTACTGTGGAGACATAGCGCATGTGGAGGCTTTGCGCTATTTTCCACGACATCCATGCACAACTCGCCACGCGCCCCACCAAGAGCGAACCACATTATAGCAACCACGAGGAGGTTACCCCATGTGACTCTACCCTCCCTAGCAACCATACCAATTTGGTTGCTTAGGAAACCTGGCTGGAGTCACTCAGCACTCCCTGGATTCAAACTCTCGACTGGGGTGGTAGTCAGCGTTTTTACTCGCTGAGCTAACCAGGCCCCAGACATTACACTTTTACAAGAATGAAAAATTGACGGTCCAAAGAATGAATATGTGTGAAAATGTGAACACATATGTGTTCAAACTGCTTAGGTTATTGCTTCCGAAAGTCACACATATTTACCAATAGTAACAAATTGTGCATACAGTGTGGTTTGCATTTTCACACTTAAACCAACTATGAAGAAGACCCTTCTTCAGTGAAACAACAGCCCTTCTTATAAATCAGTCTTTGAGCTTAACAGCAGCCTATCATAGATAAACTAATAAATAAATAAATAAACTTGAATTGTGCTTCTGAATCGAATATTGTTATATTATCTAATAAAAAAGAAATTGTAAACTTGCATTACCAGTCATAATTTTGGACAGTTTATTGAGTCCAAACTTTTGATTGGTATTGGTATTTTATAAAAAGTGGTTATGAAAGCATATTTACTACTTCAAATGACAAATTCAGAACCGAAAGTTGTAAGAGTTTGATTATGGAGCCAGATCACTTGTCATTAGTGAATAAACGCGTTTTCTTTTCTTTTCTTATTCCGCCAGCCTCGTAAAGCCAGCGCTACATGCAGCTCTGCCACTGCTGCAGCTTCCAGTGGTTTGGAAGAATGGAATGCCCGGTCCCCGCGGCAACGAAGCTCCGCCCCCTCTCCGGAGATTCCTGATCCCTCTCACTCGGACACACCCGCTAAACCCCCCTCCCCGGTGGGAGCGGCCCTTGCACTATCCAAACCCCCATCACCATGTGCACCAGGTCTGTTATCAATGCAATTACAACTATCAGTGTGTAACTGTATGATGCATTTCCTCTGCAAGCCACTTTATAGTGTAAATGGCGTTCACAGGTACAGTGACAAGAAGTAGTATGTGGACCCTTTGGAGTTGGCTAGTTTTCTGCATAAATTGGTAATAAAATGTGATCTCATTTTCATCAAAGTCGCAAGTATTGACAAACACAATGTGCTTAAGCTAAAAACACACTAACAATTATAATCTTTCATGTCTTTATTAAACATATCCCTTTAAACATTCATAGTGCTGTGGAAAAAGTAAGTGAACCCTTGAATTTAATAGCTGGTTAATCGTCCTTTGACAACTATAACCTCAACCAAGCGTTCAGAAATAATTTTTTACCATTTTGAGGTCATTCCTCAGCTTCTCTATTGGGTTAAGGTATGGGCTCTGACTTTGCAACTCCAAAAGTTGGATTTTCTTTTTTAGAAGCCATTCTGTAGTGATGCCCTTTTTACAACATATGTAGTAAAGTGCTGTGTGTTCTTCCCAAATAAATCAACATTAGCTTCATCAGTCTACTAAACATTTTTCCAGTTGTTGTGGGATGTCATGGTGGTCTTTGGGAAACCTCAGGTGCACAGCAATGTTGTTGTTGGAAAGCAGTGGCTTCCTTCGTGGTGTCCTGCTGTGGACACCAGGCCTGTTTAATTTTTTCTGTATAGTAGACTCATGAACAGAGATATGATCCAGTTCCAATCTTTCCTTCAAGTCATAAGCTGTCACTCTGGGGGGTTTTTACCTCATTGAGCATTCTGCAGTGTGCCCTATGAGTCATCTTGTCTGGACGACCACTTCTAGGGAGAGTAGCCACAGTACTAAATCATCTACATTTAGACAATTTGTCTAACTGTGGACCGGTGAATATCTGAGCTCTTTGAGATAACTTTATAACCCTTTCAAACTTTATGCAAAGCAACAGTTCTTGATCATAGGTCTTCTGAGAACACTTGTAATATAAACATCTGATGAATCATTAGGTCAGCAGATGTTTCTTGTGAAGAGCAAACTCAAAATATTTGAGTGCTTTTTATAAGTCAAAGTAGCTCTAACCTACACCTCCAATCTTGTTTCATTAATTGGATGCTAGGTTTGCCAACTCCTGGCTCTAATTAGCTTTTGTTGACGTCATTAGCCTAGGGGTTCACATATTTTTTTCCAAACTACACCGTGAATGTTTGAATGATGCATTAAACATGTACAATAACAATACAATAATGTGTGTGTTATTAGTTCAAACCGATTGTGTTATTTGATTATTGAACATTTTTAAGAAAATTTTTTTGATAAAAGTAATTCCAAAGGGTTAATATACTTTTTCTTACCACTGTATTTGAACTCTACTGTCAAGAAAATATCTTGGTCATATTTCACCACAAAATCAATAGAAAGAAATTAGAAAATATTTTTTGCTTAAAAAAGAAAGGGTTATATTTTCTTCCAAACAAATTAGGGTTTTAAGGTTAATGCACTTTCCAGTTTTACACCAACAAAACCTACCTACCTCTCTACCCTAAACCTTAAACCTAACCGATAGTGTTTAAGCAAGTGTGAGAAGGAAAAAACGTGGTGATTCATTGAAACTTCCATCTCAGGTGTAGACTCGCATGCTCTTCAGAGCTCATACCCCCGGTCCTTTGCATCACCAGTGCAACGCTGTGTCAGTTAAGCTACTGCGCAATTTGAACAAGCTTGTAAATGTAGTTGGTTATGCAATGCAAACGTTATGTCTAGCCTTACAAACAGTAAAAGTGTTTAGATGTCATAAGATAGCATTGTGTTAGGAACAGGGTGAAAAGAAAGTGTTTATGCTGCTGTTTTACCCTTGATTTTTGTGAAAGGGAATAAAAGTAATTGTTGTTTTAGCACTTATATTGTTTGTTATATTGTTTTGTTTTCTTTCCTAAAAAGGAAATGCATTTTGACAAGAAAATAAGTATACATAGTCAAATTTCTGCACTTTGAAAATGTGTGATTAACTATGAAAAATTATGCGATTTAAAAATCATAATTGACGGGCAGTACTAATTAAAATATTCTTTATTGTTATTGTTTTATATTGTTGTAATATAACTGTATTACAGTAATTGGAATCTAATGGGAATCATTATTAAGAATAATAGGAAATACAAAAAACTCAGAAGTAAAATGTTTATGTACTTTATGACAATGGCAATTTGTGGGGAAAAATGTGTTTATCTGTCATGAAAATACTGTTGCAAAAACAAAGAAATCGCAACCTTGTTTGATAGATCCACGTTACTATTCCTCAATTTTTGAAAAATGTGCCTATTTTTATTAGCCATGTTGAACATGTCGCAGTTTCCTGGTGAAATGAACACTAGAGGTGCTACAACGACAATTAATTTTCTTTGTTTTCATAAACAATCAATCTTAAGTCTTCAAAATATGCTTTGTTCTCTTAATGCTAAATATTTCACACATTCATTCAGAGTTCACCCATAAACTCTCTGCAGTGGAAGCTGAATTGATCAAAAAAAAAAATCTCTGAACCTCACCAAACTCTCTACTTCCAATTGAAAGATATACATGTAGTACTCTATCTTGCTTGCCAGGTCCCAGTAACCAGGCTTGTGTTGGACCAGACAGGCCCACCTCATCCTCTCTGGTGTCTCTGTATCCAGCATTGGGCTACCGGGCCATTATGCAAGAGATGTCCCCTACTGCTTTTGGTGAGGAAGTAGTTTTGTGCTCGACTACTTGCCTGGCTGAGTCACTAGAGGGCCCAGAAATAAAATGATTCGTGGTTCTATGTGATGTGTGTGATTCAGGGTACAGCTTTGTGAAATGCATCAGATCTCATCCAGAAAGCTGCATGTACAGTCATTATGCACAGTTAAATACACTTGATTGCAGTTGAGTATCGGCACACCCCAGCTAATGCTGACAACTGTTTGTTTTGGTTAAGAAGTTAAGAAGGCGCATGCAGGGAGTGGATGGCTCATATTCATAGTTCTTCTCATGGGATTGTTACACAAATGTGAACTCTTTGTATTGGAAATGTGATAGGAATAGGTCCGGGATGTTTACAAGCCATCATCGTGTTGCTCCTAACCATATGACAGCCTCAGTCCCCATTCATTTTAATTGTATGGGGGAAAAATGCAATGAAAGTCAATGGTTACCAAGTCTAACGTTCTGCTAATGTCTCCTTTTGTGTTCCACGGAATAAAGAAAGTCATACACACTTGAAACAACACTCATGTTTGAGTAAATCACAACCTAATGTTCATTTTTTTTGGTGAATTGTTATATCATGTGTTGTGTTTCTCTTGTGTTACAATAGGCTTAACAGACTGGGAAGACGATGAGATATTGGCCTCAGTCTTGGCTGTGTCACAACAGGAATACCTCGATAGCATGAAGAAAAATGCCACACATAGAGAACCCTCCCCGGACAGCAGTTGATAAAGGAGGGTTTGAAGACACAATCTGCAAGGAAGCAGATACATGGGGATCAAACCAATCATATTCTCTCCATCATCATGCAGTCCACCCTTTCCTTCTCCCTTCGAACACCCATCCATCTATCCATACATCACTAGTCCGAGCCATCCAGTCAAAATGGCCCGTTGTCGCCTAACCACTCCTTTTATTTCTTACGCCATTCACACAGTCATTGGACTTCTTTAGGTGCATGTGAAAATAAACATGACTGATATCATTCATTATAGAATACACAGGAAAATGAAAAGTTATTGAAAAAAATTCGTACTTTATCCTCATAATTGATTAATATAATCTTGTTTTATTTTATTTTATTGTTTGGGATGAAAATGCTCTTTTTCCTTGGAATAAAAAAAGGAGAACTTTCTGAAGAAATGTCAATCTTTCTTGCTGTATTTTCTGTGCTGTGCATATCACAAACAATATGTCATGTTGAAGATTACATAAACACTACAAGCTAATAGTTTGGACACACTTGATGGAAACCTTTTAAACTGAAGGCTTATGTGCTTATAAATTGTGTCAGAGCATTGGTGGAGAAAATGCCCAAAGCATGCAGCAGACAGAGCTGTAATTTAGGCAAAGGGTGACTACATGAAAGGAGCAGGGTCAAGTTTCTTATAAAATACAAGTTTAAACTTGTTAAACATTTGCTGGCCACTACATCATTCACATACTTCCATTTGTGTTATTTAATAGTTTGATGACTTTACTATTAAGTTAAAATGTGGAATGAATTGGTGTTTTAACTTTTGACTAGTAAAGACTGGTAAGATTAAAAAAAATATCTAACCATCTATTAGCTATTAAAAGTTCCGTCTTTCTTGGTATAACATTACTAAGAGATCAAAACCACATTCGATTTTTGTCAGTAAATTATCTGGGACTGCCCCGCGGGCTGCGTACTGGAGAATGACTCATGGCTTTAAAACTGATATAACCCCTGTATTGTATGAGCGAATGGACACCTACGCGTTATGCTGCTAAATGACTTTATTTCAAGTGCACACCTGTAAATATTATTGTGCATGGTTGAATTCTAAATGTACGCTTGCTGGAAGAAAAAAAAACCCCACAAGTATTGCTGACATTGCGCGCGCGCGCGCTCTTTCAGGGACGTTGTATGAGCGGCAAATATTCTTAGAATTTTAACCACAGCTAATTAATATTCATATGGTTAAACGTTTCAGCTCTCTGATTGGCTTTCTGTTCAAAACACTGCAAGCGTGTCGGCCACGATTGGGTAGATTCGGAAGAGTGGGCGTGTTTACACGTGTGAACTTAAAACATCAACAAACTTTGAACTTAGTCAGTCAGTGTGCGAGTGCTTGAAGAGGGCGGTATCGTGCAGACACTCACTGAAAACGGCGAACAATCACTGACGAACATGGACGTACTCTGATGCTGTTTACTGTGCCGGCTGAAATTATTATTTCGTTGTATTTGCAGTTGCAATTCTTTTCTATTTTTTTGTAGAAAATGTTGGACAAACGTATTGTTGACCTGCGATTGGATCATTTGGAAGACGTGAAAGCGAAAAATGGTAAGATTCTTCAGATTAATACTTGAACCAAATCATATTTTATACATATTTGTGTGAGTGTGGATATGGTTGAAATTATTTTAAAACGTATACAAATTTAATTGTGTACTAAATCAAATAATATCAACAAAATAAATTGCGCTTTCTGTCCAACGTTATAATATAATAGTGCAGATGCATAACCCTGAAATAAATTGATCCTTGATTTTCTTAAGTGTGTGTGTTATTTCTATATTTTTTTTTATAGATAAAGAGCCATTTGAAAAACAGTACAAGTTTGGAGCGCTTCTGGGCAGCGGAGGTTTCGGCTCCGTTTTCGGCGGACAGCGCATTTCAGACGGACAACAGGTAATGCATTATATACAACTATTAAAGAAAATAAGACTAAAGCACAATAAAAGCGCTGTAACTTACAGTGCCGACATTTGCATTATCATTTTAGGTGGCCATTAAACAAATATCCCGTGACAGAGTTCAACAGTGGGCCAGACTGGTGAGTACTATTTGATATAAATATAATTCATCCGTTATTATCATAGTCTTAAGTAAGAAATAATAAAAAATAAAAAAAATTTTTGGCGCATTATCGTAGGTAAAGAAATGGTAAATGGATTGAAACAGGGATAATAGCGCCCTCTATCGATTGTTTTGATCTTTACCGGAACTGCAGCGTCGAATGCTGAAAGTGACGTAGGGTTGATGACGCTTCGGAATTTCAAAACAGCACAAAGAGGAACTCGGTGGATCTTTCCTAAATTGGTCAAAAATACCAGTTTGATAGCAATAGATCTAGTAAACAAGGTCTTAAAATATTTTTTAGACGATAATAAAAATGTAGTACGCACAATGTTTTTTATTTTTTTTAGAATAAAAAAATAAATAAAAACTGGGAGAACCCATGAAATGGCATATTGTTAATTTTTCATAGGAATGATCCATTACAAAAGGTCAGCCAGTTAATATTTAGCTGAAGTTTTACTGTGGAACAAAACTACAACCAGCATCTCAAAAAGGATAATTTTCTTATGTGACCCCCCACAGCCTGGTGAAGCAAACATGGTTCCGATGGAGATTGCTCTACTGCTGTCAGTACCTTGTCACCGAGGCATCATCAGGATGCTGGACTGGTTTGAAGTCCCAGGTCAGGGGTACCTCATTGTGTTTGAGAAACCGCAACACTGCCAGGATCTGTTCGACTTCATCACTGAACGTGGGGCCCTGGAGGAGCCCATTGCACAGAGGTGAGAAAAAAGACGCTTGGTATACTATTTCATTGCAAATTTGACACTAATTTCAAGGTTTAAATGGTCATGAAATATCTGGAAATATCAGAATATGAGATAATTTTACACTGGACTAGAAAACTCTGTTGTGCAGGGATGCAAACTACTCACCTTTCAGCTAAAGTCACCATTTTTTATACTAATTTCCCCAAATTGTCCTTGAAAGGGTTACTTTAAGCTCAAACATTTTATATCCAACCAAAAAAGCTTTAAAGTCTACTAAAAAATATATCTAGAACACCTGCAATCACCTCTTATTTTTTCTGGTTATGATCTGCTCTAAAATAGTTAATTGCTCTTGTGTAAAGTAAAAATCAATCTGAAAATAAATGGGTTTTCAAAATCCAGCAGTCACAAATAACAGAAAATCAAAAAGTGACTCTAAATTATACAAGTATAATACTAATTAGAAACGTGTTGTTTTCCAGGTTCCTCAAACAGGTTGTTAAAGCCCTCCAGTTCTGCCACTCCAGGGGAATTGTGCACCGGGACATCAAGGATGAAAACATCCTGGTAGACACCCGCACTGGAGACATCAAAATCATTGATTTTGGATCTGGGGCTCTTTTAAAGGACTCCATTTACACTGACTTTGAAGGTAAGGCGGCTCTTTGGTAATAATTGTATATGCATAAGTACAACATGAGTGTGACTGTGTTTCTAACAACCTGTATCCCCTATTTCTAGGTACCAGAGTTTACAGTCCTCCAGAGTGGATCCTCAACCAGCGTTACAACGCCCGTCCGCTTACTGTTTGGTCACTGGGCGTACTTCTGTTCGACATGGTGAGTGGCGACATTCCCTTTGAGCGGGACGAGGACATAATTCAAGCCACTCCAGCTTTCACTAAACGCATCTCCAAAGGTGAGTTACAGAACACACAAAAGTCAACATGAAATCAAAACTAACTTCCTTAATACACAAACCAGGTCTAATGCACATTTATTGTAATTGATATTTGGCACTAATGTTTTTGATTCTGTTTTGTTCCAGAATGCCAGTCTCTGATTCGCTGGTGCCTCGCATACAGACCAGAGGATCGACCAACCCTGGAGCAGATCCTTCTTCATCCTTGGATGACGGAGAACTCGGAGGACATTGGAGATTTGCAAGCACAAAGCAATATTAAGCCAAGCCTTTGAATCACGGAGGACTTTCACGTACACTCTTTTATTTTACACTGGACTTTTCAAACTCTAGTTACTGCCTTCTTGACTTCCTAATTTATTAGTTTTGTTCGGCTGCCTTCAGAAGATTCTCATGCATCGTTTTGTTTCATATGGACTTGGGATCGCAAAATATAGCCCTGGATTGCTGCAGTTTTACTTTATGAATGAAAACGTCATACAACAGTGGAAGTTTTCTTATTTATTGCTGATTATTTATTTTCTCAGCCACATACTAATTTATTTTTGCGCTCAGTGATTGGTGAAGTTTCAGAAGCAGTAATCTGTGTTCTTTTTGTTTGTTTGTTTGTTTGTTTAGATTTTTTAAGTTCTAACCGACTTAAGAAATGATAATGGTTCGACTTACAGTCATGCATTAGAATGCGATGATACCTGGTTTTACAGGTTTTCATTGTACAGTGATATTCTCTCCCTGTTATAAGGGGTGACACAAAAAGTCTTTGGATATGGTTTTCAGTCCTTTGATGGGAGTTTTGGAATAACAATAATTCAGGCTCATGTGGGCATGTTCCCTTTTATCAACACACACACACACACACACACACTTTCTTTCAAAGATGAGGAGCATTCCTGTTGATCCTGTTTACTATAAATGAATCAGTTCACTAGATAGATTCCTGAAAGCTATTAGCAAGTTGGCTTTTGGTTTCTGTCTGCATTGTTTGTCAAGTACTGGGCTGTAACTTAAGGAATGTTGTCAGGACAATTTGTACTGAAAGCTCTGTGACGTTTTGTTGAAATTCCCAATGGTTAGAGTGAATTTTAACAACTAACATCACACAGACTCCAACTACTTACACAGTGTTTATGTTTACTAAAAGGGCCCAATTAAAATCCTAAGAGTACCCACTGCCTTATTTGAAAAATATTCATAATGCAATATTTATTTCACGTAAATGTTGTTTTGAATGTTTGACTTACAACAGTGCATCCTGTATTCTTCTTTTTCTTTTTTTTGTAGAAACACTTAAATTTTTCAGATGTCCATTATGTCCACAAGTGATTTGTTTTTGTGTAATTGGCTGACTTTGGATAAAGATTGGCATGTTCAAATATTTATGAGACTTAATTCTAGTAGGAATGAAATTAATTTAACTACTGTTCTAGAATTGGACTTTTCCCAGCATATTGTGTAATGCATTCTTGTTTTTTGTTTGTTTGTTTGTTTTTTTATATACAGTGAGCATTTGCTATCCCCCAAATTTGTTATTTTTTTTTTTAATCCTTGCTGTTTTGCTTGGGTTGGCACATTTTTGTTGTAAATACTTGTGTATTGAAATATGTGGCAGTTGTCACAATGTTTAATTTAAGAGATTCAGTTAATAAAATATAGATGTGAACCATCTATTTTTAAAGAAACATCAGCTGTCTTATCTCTTCTATTAGTTTTGCTCATGAAAGAGACTGTTTTGAATAGTGATCATAGTTTAGTGATAACACTTTGAGAAAAGCTTAAAGGAAAGTTTGAACAGGCTGCTCCAGTTAAACCATTCCGGTCTGTTATTCCTGACAAGGACAGAAGGAATATTTTTTTACCACATACCTGTCATACTTAGTTCCTGCTTTACTGTAATGACTGAAGCTACCTTTCCAGATCATGTGTTTCAGATCACCTGAAACTATCAAACACCTGTCACATGGGATGACCTTACTTCCCTAAAAACACTTGTTGATTAGAAGTGTAAAAGCGTCTTAGATTTCAAATGGTCCTTTTACATTTAATTAGTGCCACTCATAGGCGATTATTTTACCTCTCAGCCCCCCAAAATCTGTCACTATGTTAATGTTCATCTTAATGTTAGATTATCTTTGGTTATTTCACCTTGAATCCTCTTATAATGCAATCAAAAACTTTAAAGTTCCTCACATTAAATATTGTTTTTCCCTCAAGTCATTGGCGGATCCTGGTATTTGGTGACAGTCATACATCTAAAGCCAGGGAATGTCGAAATGTTAGTCGATGTTTTAATAAATGTTATTTTAAAGTGTTACTGAGAAAATATTTAAAAAATTGGGGATCCCTGGTTGCAATGATTATAGGGAAGAGAATTTATAGTAAAAAAGGACTTAAATATTGATCTGTTTCTCTGTCTCCCACACCTGTTATATCACGTTTGAAGACACTGATTTAACCACTGGAGTCTTATGGATTACTTCTATGCTGCTTTTATGTGCTTTTTGTACCTTCAAAGTTCAGGCCACCATTCATTTGCATTATATGGACCTACAGAGCTGAGATATTCTTCTAAAAATCTTTGTTTGTGTTCAGCAGAAGAAAGAAAGTTGTACACATCTGGGATGGCACGAGGGTGAGTAAATGAGAGAATTTTCATTTTTTTGGTGAACTATCCCTTTAAGGAAACAGTAAACTTGATACTCGAGTGTGACGTCTCAGCATGTGACAAGACTGTGCAGAGTATATTTGGTGCTGCTGCCCCCTAGTGGCCATTGGGGAACAATGCCTGTACATCTGCTTCTTGCCTGTATGCAGTCTCTCACACAAGCAATGACAGTATATCACAGTATATATTAAAATAAAGATGCAATGTGAGCAAATAAAAAACGCCCTGCATAGTCGTCAAATTGTATAACGTTAAAAATGTCCAACATTATGTAAGTATACAGTAGATGTCATCCTATTTACATGAATTGTGTTTCGTGTTTTAACTAAAACTACTACAAATATTAACCACGGTTTAGTTTCTGTACCCTCACAAAAAGTACTGTGGCGGTACCATTATGCAGTGATGGTGTCAGATGGAAAAACTTTAAAGGTGCACATGTATTGCAAAATTACAATTAATGTCTTTAGGAGTTCTAAATACATTAATTGTAATTTTGCAATACATGTAGGAAATCATAACATAACATATTAAAATGAAGACTCCAGTCATATCAGTAACCTTATAAAAGCTGTTTTATTCTACATGGAGAGGGTCCACACATGGGGGCGGCCATGTTAGAATCACATGACCAGCTGAATACTACTCGCTTAATCTCAGGAACCGTCCTGTTGCATGATATATTCACTCATTGATTACATTAATTATGTCTGACTGTGAATACTAAATATCTACAATGGTATCTGAAACTGAAAACTATTGATTTTAAATTATGCTGCATCCACGCCACTAGGTGTCAGTGTAAGTCCAAGATGACACAAAGACAAAAGTTACTGAGTACAATATGCTGTGACAGCCAATCAGATTCAACCCCCACCCCTCTCTCCTGACCAAAACAATAACCAAAACAAACTGGGGCACATGAACTAGTGGGCATATCGGATTATAGACTGTAGCTTTAAATTACTATTACCTCAGGCTATGATTCAATATCCCTCTCTGGGATTTTAGGAGAGTTCGGGGAGCCACTGACTGTAGCAAAGCACTGGCTCTGGCTCACCTTTTTGCCTCCTTCCATTTCTTTCATTTTGCCTTCTATATATATATATAGAGAGAGAGAGAGAGAGAGAGAGAGAGAGAGAGAGCGAGAGAGAGAGAGAGAGAGAGAGAGAGAGAGTTTTTATCCACTATGACAGGGTGGACATGTTAAGCTTGACAACATCCAACTACAAACACAATATGATGGAAATTAGGAAATATAAGTGTAGATAATGTTCTTGCAGCAGTTGAAGAAAGACAGAATGGTGGGGGTGATGTCACTGATTACATCAGCCTCTTTCTTAAAGGGGCAGTTACCCCATAATGACAGGGTATTGTCAGGGACACGTGCAAAATCTTATTATGAAAATAGAATATAAATTATAAAAAAAACTTATTGAGGACAATAGGGACATTTAAAAAGGATTTTAATTTTATGTAATTGAACCTCTTATTACGCTCATTGAAGTAAGCAGAGCAGCGTGAGGGACATGCTAAAATCACATACACCCAATTAATGAAAATTGTATAAAATGAGGGATACACATTTGTGTGATTCCGATGAGGACACCAAAGGCTTTGACTCGGGTAGGCTTTAGGCATAGGAACCAATCAGTTAGCGAGGATTAAGAATCAAATGTCCCGTAATTTGAAACATTGAATTTCACCCATAAAAGCAATTGATGCACACTATTCAAGGAGAAGAAACTGATCTGCTCTTTCATATGAATCATTAGAAAGTCTGATTAATTTTAGTGAACCGGTCCTTTTGGATGATTCATGTATGAAGCGCTCCTAAACAGTCCTCATGCTAGCTGCATACCAAATCGCACAATTCCTTATTATTCTATGCCATAATTAGTGAAACGTGCAATGTACAATGAAAGTGCAATGAAAAGATATGTACTATAAGTACCCAGATTATGTACTTCATTAAAGGAGCAATATGTAATGTTGACATCAAGCGTTTAAAATGGGTACTGCTGTCCCAATACAAAATATTGGAGAGAGCTGTCTCCCCTGCCCCTCCTCCCCAGACTCAACGCTCACGTGAGTTGCCAGGTTGAGGACACGCAACAGGAACGAGCAAACTGACAATGGCAAGCCAGGAGCCTTACACTGTAATTTGATCAGATAATGTATACGTTTGCAATGTTTTTATTGTTTGCAAACTATAAACATCTCCTGTGGATTTTTTAACCTTTTATAACTCTGTCAATGTTAGCTAGATGTATTGCTGGCTTCCATGGCTGCAGTCTGCTGGGTTTTCCCGCTAACTTGTTTCAAATCTGGCAACTCAGAGTGTCTACCCAGCTAACAATTTTACATTCTGGGAACGTTCTGGGAACGTTAGTTTTTGGTTCCCAGAACGTTCCAAGAACGTTCCCTATTGGTGATCCAGGAAAGTTTTCTTAACGTAAATAGAACGTTCCCTTAAGGTTAGGGGAACATTCTGGAAACTTTATGGGAACGTTCCCTTTAGGTTATAAAAATAGAACCTAAAAATAACCTACAGGGAACGTTCCCAGAACGTTCTCCTTAGGTTATAAAATTAAACCTAAAAATAACCTATTGGAAAATGGGCAGTGGGCGGAATCACACAGGCCAAAACACAAACAGAGAGTAGAATATACTGGCTCTAGCATTGTCTTCGGAGAAGACAGTATTTCAACTTAGCATGTTTTCTAATTGATAACTGATATTATGATAATGTCATGCTTTAGTACAGTAAATATATTACATATTGTACCTTTAACCGAATGTTGGACACATCATGCACTCAGTGCTTGCGGCTTGCCCTCCGTAGCGGAATGAACTTGAGTTGATAAAACAATGGTGAGGTGAACATGGCAACTAGCAAAACTTCTGTGAAGACAACACCTTACAAATGAGTTGAATGCTTTACCATCACCCCAAGCTGTGTGAATATGTACGTCACGTGAGGAATAAGCAGAGTTGGGGAGTAACGGAATACAACAGGATTACAAAATTTAAGATACAAAATATAAGTAACTGTATTCCACTACAGTTACAATTTAAATAATTGGTAACTAGAATACAGTTACATTCAAACGATTACTTTGCGTTTTATTGTCATTATTTTCATTTAATATTTAGTCCTTTCAGATGGAAAACATTTATATACATAAATTATGTGATCCAAAGTGCATTTGAACAGTGGTGAAACACTTTCTTATGATTCATTCATACGAGCAGACAGAGAAGTACTTTTTAAGTATGTTTGGAGCAGAAGAAATGGAAATAAACCTTGTGTAAATTGTCAGCTTTACGCTAAGCAAAAATGCTATTTCTAGCCATTTTACATGCACATGTTACCAGACACGATCATATTTTTTTTTTATCAAGGAAATTCAGTTTGATCATATTTAATTGTTTTTTTTCTTGTAAGACCTTTGATATTAGGAAAAACATTATATTCTTGATAATAATTTTTAGAATCGGCACTGCCACAGCACTCCAACCCTACAGATGTCGCTGACGTGTTTTGAAGCATAAAATACCACGAAGAAGTCATCGGGCGCGTGTGATTGGTCGCTGCTCTCATTGACGGCAACAGAGAAATTATTGTGTACTGGTGGTGTGGAGGACGTCAACACTTTTCCTCGAATACCACTGTACATCCAGTCTGCATATACAGTCTCCCATGAGCTGTTCCATGGCGCAGCGGTGGAGAAATTACCATTAACATCCGCATTACGCACAGATCGAGAAGAGAAGAGAAGGATTTGTGTTGAAAGTCAGATCCATGTTTGACGATGATGGCAGCAGGCAGTTTGAGTCCAAACAAAAATGGTGAAGATAAAACATCCCGTAGACAGAATGAAGGTAAGACTGATCTACTCGCACATCTTTTGGATCTCCTAAATATCGTTAATTGATGCCTATTTTCAAGTTGCTAGACTGTCAGATCAATACATGCCATTCAGTTTAATGTAGAGTTAACAAAGTTATTACCATGTAGGGTTGGGCTATCTTCTCCATAATCCGATAGTCCTGTCGTCTACCTGTGAGATTGCAAATAACTGATATGATCGGAGTACTGCGGTGTACCGACGAATACCGGTATTACCGCTGTTTGGACGCTAAGTGGTACTATGGGGTAATTTACGTTAAGCAGGGTTATGGTTAAGCCTACACAATAAAGCAAGATACCTTGATTTCAAGCTTTGAACTTTATTTTTTATGTTAACTAAAAATTCAAATGTAACTGGAAAAAATTATTGCAATTAAAATGTGTTTTTTTCAACTTTTTGAACTATGGCTTTTGTTAAATGAAGCTTAACATTGTCTTAGTGTTTGTTTTTGAGTTGACACCGTATGCAATAGACTTACATGTCTTAAGGTCAACATTAGGTCAAAAATAGCAAAAAAGAACAAAAACAGCTTTCTCTAGAAACTCGTCAGTCAATCATTGTTTTGAGGAATGAAGGCTATACAATGCTTGAAATTGCCAAAAAACTGAAGATTTCAAACAAAGGTGTACACTACAGTCTCCATCTAACATGGACAGACAACTAAACAAGAGGATAAGTACATCAGAGTCTCTAGTTTGAGAAATAGACGCCTCACATGTCCTCCGCTGACAGCTTCCTTGAATTCTACCCGCTCAACACAAGTTTCATGTACAACAGTAAAGAGAAGACTCAGGAGGACTTATGGGAAGAATTGCAAAGAAAAAGCCACTTTTGAAACAGAAAACAAAAAGAGAATGTTAGAGTGAGCAAAGAAACAGACATTGGACAACAGATAATTGGAAAAGAGTGTTATGGATCTTAACGCCATTGAGCTTTTGTGGGATCAGCTAGACTGTAAGGTGCGTGAGGAGTGCCCGAAAAGACAGCCACATCTATGGCAAGTGCTACAGAAAGCGTGGGGTGAAATGTCACCTGAGTATCTGGACAAACTGGCAGCTAGGATCTGCAAATCTGTACATTCTGTACACCTTTGGCCACCAGTGTACATTTCTAAATTCATATTGCACTCCAAACAAAACAAAAAAGCAATTAAAATAACAAAGTGATCAGTGTATTTATATATATTAGGGCTGTCGATTTAATGTGTTAATACGGTGCGATTCATTTGACTAAAAATAACGCATTAAAAAAATTAACCAAATTAATCGCATTGCCCCGGAACGTAATATGTAAGATTCCTGAGTAATGCAAGCTTGTAGTACCACCTGTTTACTCCAGAGGGCACTAAGTGAAACTTAAGCTGCTTGGCAATGTGCAGTTTATATAGTGAAGAAAAACACCCTTGAACAGGAGAACAACACAAAACATTCGTTACGTTCTTGCGTTCAAAACACTTGATGGAGCGCAAATCCGAATAAGTGATTCTCAAGATGTGTTTAAAGATTGAGTATTAAACTATATTTAACTTGACAGTGACCTAAAAATTGTATGTTTATGATGCGACGCACCCGAGACGCTACACAAGCATGTCTGACGCAGATGTAAACTGATTGACAAATTCACTTGTGAAATGGATTGCTGTGAACTGTGTGCCAATGATTGACTTATGATCAATAATATGGTAGTAATCAATACATTGTATTCTAAAGCCACTTTTTGTATTGTCTTAATGATTAACTCTTCTGCTACAAGAATGTAATGCATTTTAATTATCTGAATATTTCATTATTCATGAACCATGTTAATTCCAGATTGTATGGACATAGGCCTATACCATGGCAATATCGTGTTTTTTGGCATGTATCTTGGTAATATCATGTTTTTTGGACATGAACCATGGTAATATCATGTTTTTTTTGGACATGTACCATTGTAATACCATGTTTTTGGACATGAACCATTGCAAAATATTTTTTTAGGGCAAGTACCATGGTAATACCTTGTTTTTTAAACATACACCATGTAAATACTGTGTTTTTTGGACATGAACCATTGCAATACCATGTTTTTTTGGGTATGTACTATGGTAATACCATGTTTTTTGAACATGAACCATAGTAAAACCATATTTTTGGACATGCACCATGATAAGTCCATGGTATTTTTTTTAAAGCATATTTGTGTACTATGCAAATACCATGTTATGTGATATGGAAACCATAGAGAAACCAAGTAACATGGTATTACAATCTGTAACATTCACTGTAATATGTTACCACCAAAGTAGGCTTTTGTAAGGCCAATAAAAGTGGTAGTACAGTAAAACTTTAGTACCAATGACAGAAAAAGATTCTTATATCTTTGCGGTAGCACTTTATTTTACAGTACTGTTCTATATTTACGTACTATATAATTTAGTAATCACTAGGTACTAACCATAAACCTAAACCTAACCCTAACCTTAAACTATATTAAGTACATGTATTTACCTAATATTATTTGGTACTTTCTTGGATAATTACACTTTAAGTATACAAGTACATGTACTGTAAATTAAAGTGTAATCAACTTTGCATTGTTTGAGTAAAATGTAATAAAATGTTATATTTAATAACATTTTCCAGTAGTAACAAAAATAAATCATGTTATTTTGGGGGAAACTATCACTTACAAAACAGTACTGTGATATATTACCATGATCCTTTTAGACATGGTACAATGGTAATACCAAACAACAGGCCCAAGCACTGTTGGACTATTTACTCCTGGTGGCTTTAGTAAAACAATGCATCAAAAATTTTGAAGCGATTTGTGTAAATATAAATTGATTTTTTCAAAGACCAGCCACACTTCCTGCTGCCAGTTGGTGACCCACAGTAGATACATCAATGTGATCAGCCCTCAAGGCCAAACATACGGGTCAATTTTGAAATCACACGATGCACGCAGAAGACATGAGACCATTCTTTTTTCCTATTTTTTTTGTTACTTTATCGCATCACCATGGAGACACCGTTTGAGACATAAAAAATCTATTCACAATTCAGTATCTTCAATGTTTTGGCATGACATTGCCTAAGTTTGGTGCCAGTTAGATGAATTCCCTATGAGGAGTATTTCAAATTCCAGAGCATGCAATTTTCAAACAATCAAAAATGGTTGACTTCCAGTTGGGCGGAGCTAATGTCTGTGGTGTGAAAGTTGTCCGGCTTAATGAGATCTACATACAGTATGTACAAAATTTGGTGACTGTAGCTGGAAAGAGATGTGCTTCAGTTGATGTAGATCACAAAGTATGAGGATTACAAAAATCCTCAATTTTTGTATTATGCAAAATAAGTAAATACTCTGTGAAATAATGCAGAGATGGAGCTAAAACAAAACTGCACGTCAGAGCATCTTTAAAGGAATATCTTTAAATGCATCCTTTATTAAAATAAAAAAATAAGGAATCAGGTCACGTAAATTAGGACCAACTCCGAAACAGACATTTCTCTGTGCGGTCAGCGCCTCTTCTATGATTTGCATGAAGTGACCCGATCTAAGGGGTAGAGATTGAAACTGCACGAGGCCGATGTACATGTCTGTCACGCACTCTTGCTGCTGCTAGATTATAAAATGATGGCTCGTGATGTATTGAATCATAATATATTTGTCAAGGTGTGTATCTTATTGTGAAGAAAGAAGATAATTCATTTTTTCATGAGTTAAAGATGGATGAGTATTTGATTTGTTGATGTTTTGGCTTGTTTTCCAATATATACTTCTAAAACTCCGTAAAAACAACATTTACATTAGGAGCTCTACTGCAGAAGAAAAGTGTGTTATATGAGAATGCTGAATATAATATTAAATATTTTTAAATATCTAAAAATCCTTATAACAATATACATTTTCCTGAGAAGCAACATATAAGATATTTAGATTTGCTTTCAGAGAATAGATCTTGAATATAATTATATTTTATCTTTACTGCACTGGCAAAAGTGTGAACTAGTGAAAAAATACACTTATAAAGCAAGTCTAAAAATCTTATATATTCTCAGACAAATCTTTTTTTATATTTTTAGATATTTTTAATGGGAAAAAAAGACCTAAATCACTTGATAATAGAATTTTTGCAGTGAATTTATTAAAATTAAAATAGATTTTTTTCCTTTAATTCAGTGAATATCGTTTATAGGTATTTTTTAAATATTATATTGTCCTCTTTATTGATAGTAAGCACCTTTAATACAACCTTTTAAGTCGGGGCACAAGCTGAATAGTTTAAGAGCTAATGATTTATCATTACAATAATCGCCTGAATAGTCAAATAATTGTTCTAATAATCGTTAGATTTGTCGATTATCAAAATAATCATTAGTTGCAGCCCTAATGCACCGAAAACTATTATTTTCAATTAGTTTGGAGTAATTTAACTAATTCTACATGTTGTTATTATTAGGGATGCACCAAACTTACTTTGTCTATAACTACACACTTCAATGTAAAAAAAATAAAAAAAAATAAAAAGTGTGGACAGAGATGATTTACATAACAAAGTGTAGCCTATAAAGAAAACCTTTATTGTAAAGTACTCTACTGAATAATGCAGCAGCAAATTTAACAGTAATAAGTTCACTTAAGTAATAACATTTCTAGTCTATTCCAGAAAGAACTTTGATCTGTGCTAAAATCGGTAGCGTCACTAGCTGTTTGTGCGCGTGCTGCGCCTATGTGTGTGTCAACATCATAGCAGTGCCCATTCACGTGAGCTCATTGTGCATGCAGACGATATATTTACTTATTAATTTAATAATATTAAATGAATCCTTTGCGATTCACACAACTTTTGTACGGCTTCCAGAGACTTTTACATAATGCACGAGTCATACGGACTACTTTAATGCTGCTTTTATGCTTCTTTAATGCCATATTGGAGAATGACATTAACCGACACACAATAACACATATCAGAGCACTGGAAAATGCTCTTTATTAATGCACTAGTGACCAAGAGAGTGAACACTTCACATCTGGGATGTGGATTTTAATGTTCAACACAAGCAATGCTTTTTCTCCATGTCAATGCTTCTGTTACGGGAGTTTATTTTTAAGAATTTTTTTTTTTCTTTAGAAAATAGCATTTTTCAACCAATAATTTATTTCAAACTTAATGTAAAAACTCAAAGTAAATGCATAATAATGTCAAGAGAATGAAAAAACGAAAAGAATTGCTAAATTCGGAAAATTTAATTAAAGAGCATAAAGTAGAAGATTCAGAGTAAACACATTTGCAATTTCAAACTTTATATAGTAAAAATGTATTCCACAAACGTGTGTGTGTGCCCGTGTGTGTGTGCCAGATTTCTGTCCTCAGCTGAAAAACAACAGATGACTTGTAATGCCAACAATGACCAAAATATGGCTGTGGAGCTCCACTTATTGATGCCTTGGTTGTGTGTGTGTGTGTGTGTGTGTGTGTGTGTGTGTGTGTGTGTGTGTGTGTGTGTGTGTTCTGCATTGTGAGTGTGTTATCATCTCAACCCTTCATTTCTTAGTGTGTATGTTTAGTATTTTGGCTGATTTATATAAAAATATAATATATATAAATATAGATATAAGTGTTGTGTTAAAGTCTCACCTGTTCATTTTTGTGTGTTTGTGTTTAAATGTGTGTGCATGTTTTAGAGTCTCACCCTGTCATTTCTGTCTGATTTATTGATTTGTATTTGACAGATTTAAAAAATACAATCCTTTTCTATTCATTTTCAATGGTCGGTCAATTTTGACCATGCATACCAGAGGTCGCACTTTTTTTTTTAATGACCACTTAGACTTATCCAATCAAGCCCAGTTATTTTGGTATGTTCAGATGGGAAATGGAGGAAAAGTCACCAAATCTTGTACTGCTCAGATAATGGAAACCATTTGTATCAAATTGTATAAATGTATTTCGGTCAAAAATGACAATACCATAGGAGGGCTAAATATAAGTCAAACTCTATGCACAGCATCTGTGACTTCTGTCATTTAACACAGATTCATTTGGACTAATTTCTCTTAAAACAAAACACAGTAATGCACTTACATGACGATGGGCAAGGTATTGCATCGGGATAAATGTTAAAATAATAATAATTAATATAAGTGCTTTAACAAAAATACAAACTTCACTTTTCTTATTTTAAACCCTCCGCAATGCCTTGCCTCATAGACTTCCCGTACTGTAAGTTCATAATTATTGTACACATTAAAAGGTTTCAAACCTGGAACATACTTTTAAAAGTTGGTTTGTGTTGTTAAATGTTGTGTTGTCTCACGCTTGTGTTCCCATGCAGTTAATAAGAAGTTAAAGTATGTCAGTTTGGCGATTCTGGTGATCCAGAATGCATCACTCATCCTCAGCATTCGCTATGTGCGGACGTTGCCGGGAGACCGTTTCTTCACCACATCAGCTGTTGTCATGGCAGAGGTTCTTAAAGTGCTTACAAGTCTGGTTATCATCTTGATGCAGAAGAGAGGTGCGTTCATAAATTACTTTCTCTTGATTCTTAAGGCGGGTTTATGACTGTGCATCAAACCTACGCCATAGGCTCCGTAGTTTGTATTTATATCTGCGTATATGTGTCTGTGTCATTCCGCAAGTACAAAGCCAAAATGCTAGTGTATTGAGAGAAAATATAATTATAATTTCTGAAAACAAACAAACAAAAGCATTGTAATTCCTGGATTCAAAAGTATTTATTAAAGTTATAAAAACAGTTTTATGTGTACAGTGTACAGTTTTATGTGATTAATCATGATTATTCATGTTACATGATGCATGATGCATTACTACAACACATTTAAAAAATATAAACAAATATATTTACTGTACACTTTGTTTCAAAGAACTTGCAAGAAATTGGTTAGTCATTACGTATTTTTATTATTTAAATATGCCCGTTAAAATATTCCGTTTTTTGCAGAAAGATTTAAGTACACACATTTTTACAAGTGTATATATCTTTGATTCAAGTATATGTGTACATGCCATAAAATCAGTGGATATGCTTTAATTTAAAGTTTATTCTGGTGTTTTCCAGTAGACTTTAATAATAAGATCAAATGGGCACATTCAATTCATATCAAGCTTTACTGGCAAGATAAAATTAAGTTTTCAATTGCAAATGCATTATAAGACACTATACAGAGATACAAACCAAACTGAATACTTAAGTTTAATTTGCTTAAGAACACCCCTGTGGTCATATAAAATAACACACACACAAAAAAAAAAAAAAAATTAGTTACAAATAAAATATATAATAAACATACATAATTAAACAAAACTTCTCTCTCCTCATCCCTTCCCTGTGAGTCCCCCAAAACCACCAAATACTGAGGCCATCAGATGACATTCTGTGCTTCAGCTCTGCAACGGCACTTTTAATATTCCCTTTCAACTCCACAAGTTCTCGTGCTTTGGATTTTTGGGTAAACGAGGCATAATGTAAGATCCGACCCCTAAGAACTGTCTTAAGTGCCTCCCATGCCACGCCGTCAGAAGATACTGAGGACCAGTTGGTCTCCATATAAACATTGATCTCAGTCTATAACAGGGACAGATGAAAACAAAATTATAGTCACTACCAGTTGGGTTCAAAAGTTGCCAAATATCTGCAAGACCAAGATGTTTACACATCCTGTGACGCGTCAATGTTGCTGTAGGGGGCTTACACACATTTGCGTCACTATGATCAAGGACTAAGTCCATCAAAAGATTAAAGTCTCCTCCCAGTATTATATCATGAAGGGTGCCAGCGGCTTGCAACATCCCTTCAAGGTCAATAAAAAAAAGCCCTGATCATCAACGTTAGACATGTAAATATTAGCTAAAACCAACCTTTGCCTCTGAATTTCTGCTAAAACAATAATGATTCTCCCTAATTTATCTTTAATCTGTTTGAGAGATTTGAATTGAAGATTTTTATTTATTAATGTATTTACTACACTGCTCTTACTTGAACCAGCACTAAAGAAGACATGCCCACCCCTTGTCTTCCCCAAAAATATTTCCTGCAGGGAAAGATGGTTTTCTTGAAGAAACACCATCACATTTCTTATGCTTAAGAAAATAAATAACCTTCCTTTTTATGGAGTGCCCCACTCATAGTAACATTTGACATTTTGATATAATAGACAAAATAAATGATGTCAAAAACAAGATTACACAGACCACATTCCAAAATTAGAGCAACAATCAAACCCTGAACTCCCCCCCGAACCAAACAAACAGAAAAAAGAAAAACATGTGCATTAATCCCGTGCACGACAGCGCCAACTGGCGTCAATAACTCTAAACTCAAAAGGTCCATATACGCCTACAAGAGCCCCCGCGACAACTTTGCCATCGGATTGCTCAAGTCCGGCACCTCTGCAAAAGAGGCGTCTCCCCCGTCGAACTCGCAAAATTGGGGAACTACAAAATATTGTGATTCCTCTCAGAAAGCTTCCCCCCACCCAGCGCAACACGAGATCCCCACCGGACGATCCCAAAAATCCGGCCAGAACCTATCGCTGCACCATCCAAATCGAGTCCCTGGTCTGCAGGCCCATCAGACGTTTCAGCTTGAGCACATAAGTGTCTTTTAATGTCTCCAGACCCCAAGGATTTGGACTTCTTCGCCATGTTTACTTCAAAGAACAAATATGTAACAAGGTGTATCGAATCTCACCGGATTATAACATGTAAATAACCAAAAAAATAGCAAAGTGCGCAGAGCTCGTCGCTCACACGTCCGCTCCACGCATGGCCTCACGCGACTCCCCCACAGATACCCTTTCTTATCATCCGTGTCATATATCATAATGTGAATACATTTATAATATGAATTTAAGGATATCAGGATAATATGCTAATGTCATGGTTTTAATAAGTTAATAACATATGATTGTATTACACTGTGGTATTGTTTACTTTTGTTCCCTAAAACAAATAATGGGCCTAATCAAAATTTAATTAATAAAATGTGTATCATTATGCTAAATATAAAATGGATCGTTCAGATTCTAAATTGTTGAATCGTGTAGAATAGCAACGTATGCTCACCTGTGACTGTTTGGCAATCATAAGCATCATATAGTTAGGATAATGAACTATATTACTTGACGAAAAATTGTTTATTCTGACGATGAGAATTATTTTTGTAATAAATGTAATTATTTATTGAACATTGGTGTCTTCCATCATATTGCTGTTGCTGCCATTTTATAAAGTGACAAGCTATTCAAGCTACTTTACCAATAAAACCCCTGTGAACCGTAGTAAAATCACTGAAGCGGATGGCCTCTCATGGCTTATTGCTGTAATAAATCGTGTTTTGGGAGGCAGAAGTTTGTGTGTGATAAGTGTTCTTTCTTGTTTTTTTTGTAAATACAGGTAATGTGAAGGACTTTGTAACATTACTGTATGACTCTATAGTCATACAGTATTCAGACACACTTAAGTTAGCAGTGCCATCCCTCATCTACACATTACAAAACAACCTGCAGTATGTGGCCATTTCCAATTTACCTGCAGCCACTTTCCAGGTAAGGCTGCCCTACATCACACTCTTTTTTTCTTGTGACTTTTATTTTTTATTTTTTTAAAGGGGCCATATTCAACACTTTTATACCATTAGACTATAAACTATATATATATATATATATTAGGGCTGCACAATTTGGGGAAAATGTCATATTGCGATTATTGAGGTTAATATTGCGATATGCGATTTGCAATATAATAAACAAATGGTATCATGAGTCAACGTGCTTGGTTATCAAGGAAAATGCACAAATAGATTACTGATAATGCTGAAATGTGTATTTTTCAACTCAAACATACAAACTAGCAACAACAACAACTATAAATGCAGTGTTTTCAAATTAAAATATTTTTAAAAATTAAATGATATCTTTGCATTCCTGCGAACTTCAATATTACACCTAAATAAAATAGAACAATAAATAAGAACATACAAATTTTCATGCAAATAAAATTGTCCAAACAAACAGGGACATTTAAGCAGGATGTGACATGTACTTTGTAGAAACTCTTTTGAAAAGGAAACTGGATATAACAATGGTTGTTGTTGTGTGTGCGCGTACACATTTTATTGTTGTTGTAATTTTAATGTTATTTTTCACATAAGATTGATCTTATCATGATAATCTCATGATGATGATGACGTTGCGAGCTGCAGACTGCAGGGGTGAGAGAAGAGCGTCTCTTGTTAGAGTGCGCATCAGCCGGCAGAACTTTAAATCATTTTTGAGTGAGCTATTCCTTTAACATGTTTTTTCTACTGTATCTTTAAGATTTCTTTATGTAAATGATCTCTTTTTGACTTGTAGTTTGGCTAACTTCTCCAGACCAAGTTGCTGAAGGTTAATATATGTAGCTGTGTGCGAAATGAACAGATTTGACCCATTTTTGTTTCAATACATTTTCTGGCTAACCGTTAAACAGTATTTGAATATGGGTGTTTTATTCAGCTTAGGACACTTTTTATTCACTGTGGATGTTTAGTAAATTAAGGCTTGTTAAATAATTTTTCCCAACAGTGTATGCTCATGATCACAAGAGATTTGCAATGTTTTCTGAAAGCCATGAAACTTCCCACCACAGTGTCAATTCCAGCTCTTCTCATATTCTGAATTGTTGAATCTGTGGTGAAAATGACAGTGATGGAAATGACATTTTTGACTTTCTTTGTATTTTTTTAAAATAAAATAGCCAACCACTTGGTCTTGCTAAGGCTATTTTCATAGCTAACATTTTATGAATCCTAAATACACTTAATTAAATAACATTTGTCAAACTTTTTGCATAATTTGTTAAAATTACAGCCACAAATGGGACCGGAAAACCGATAGAATCATTTTCACACAATAAATATTACAATGGTTTGTTTACTTCACTCTTTGTGTAGATTATCATAGTTTTAAATACGTAATGATTATAATTTTTAAAATGGTTTTTCATAGTTTAATATTGAAAGTCCGGGACCAAGACATGGCTAAAACAGTAAAATTTGTATACAAAAGGCATTTGAAAAGTATCAAAAATAAACGATAACGGTCTGGTGAAAAAAAATCAAACTTTGGGATATGCAAGTGCCCGAGATTGAAGAAACACCCATTTACGTACATACCGTATATTTTTACTAAACTCAGCATTGAGTGATGACGTGCACAAGTTGTTGAATTGATTCGTTAAAACAATTTAAATTGATTCATTGAAATGAATCAAGCCAACCAACACTAAGCCCATTTTTCTCTACTGAAGTTTAAACCAGAGACGTTATTACAACGTTATATTTCTCTCTCTGTAGGTCACATATCAGCTGAAGATCTTGACCACAGCGTTGTTTTCAGTTCTCATGTTGCGGAAGAGTCTCTCTAAAGTCCAATGGATCTCTCTAGTGCTGCTCTTCGCCGGTGTGGCGATTGTCCAAATGGAACAAGAGGGCGGAAAGCAGAAAGAGGCTTTGACCAACACTAACCAGAGCTATGTCAAAGGTTTGGCGTCGGTGGTGGTGTCCTGTTTGTCGTCTGGGTTTGCCGGCGTTTACTTCGAGAAGATCTTGAAGGGCAGCTCTGCCTCGGTGTGGATGAGGAACGTGCAGCTCGGGATCTTCGGGACACTTTTGGGTCTTCTCTGCCTTTGGTGGAACGATGGAGATGTCATTGCCGAAAAAGGCTTCCTGTTTGGCTACACGCCCATGGTGTGGGGCGTCATCTTCAACCAAGCGTTTGGTGGCCTCCTGGTGGCCGTGGTTGTGAAATACGCAGACAATATTCTCAAAGGATTCGCTACTTCTTTTTCCATCATTGTATCTACCATCACGTCTGTCTACCTCTTTGGTTTCCACGTGGACTTGATCTTCACGCTGGGCGCGGGACTGGTCATAGGCGCCGTCTACATGTACAGTCTCCCCAAACCAAACGCCGGCACTTCCAGTACCAACACATCCTCATCAGGCCACAGCAAAGGAGGAGACTCAGAGTTGGATTCTTTTCTCCCAAAGTCAGTGCTGGCTAAATGAATTGAGTCACCTGTCAGGCAACTTATTTATGTCCCACATTTTCTTCCCTCTTAAAGGAACAGTTCACCCATAAATTGATCTTGTAGGATTTTTTCACCTTCAAACCTGTATGACTTTCTTCCGTTGAACACAAAAGAGCTGTCAGTCCCCTAATATCTACAGTTGTGTTCTATAGAAGAAAATCGTATGGGTTTGGAATGTCTTGAAGGAGAGTAAATGATGACCAAATTAGCATTTTTGGTAGAACTATCCCTTTAACTCCCATTAACCTCTTTACCTCTCTCACTGGACGTCCTAACTCGCTCCGCTCCATTTCTTTCTGCTGCTGTGGTTTTTGGGCTCTGCCGTTTTCTAAAGCAGATTGTCTTTAGTGTTTAGTGCTCAAGGAAGCACCACGACCTCCGAGTTCCTTAAGGGTTCTCAGGCTTGGTCGTTTATGAGCGGCCCTTTTAATCCAGTGTCTTGAATTGATTTTGTTCTTTGGGAAAGAAGCACAAACCAGAGAGATGTAGTTCTAGATTTCCATGCATTAACTTTCCTGTCTGCCTTAAAGGGATAGTACACCCCCCAAAAAATTATTTACTCACCCTCATGTTGTTCCAAACACATTATGATACTCTTTTTTTTTCTTCTTCTATGGAACACAAAGATGTCAGTCTCGGATGTTTTTTCCATACAATGAAAGTGAATAGTGACTAAAGCTAAAATTCTTTTTTTTTTTCCAATGAAGAAATGAAGTCACTTGGGTTTGGAACAACATGAGGGTGAGTTAATGATGACGTGTTTAATTTTTCGGGTGAACTAACTTTTAATTACATTTTCTTGTTAGATCACTACGCTGCAATCTTGGGGGAAGTTTGACGTAAACATAATCATTATCGTACTACTGAGCAAAGGAACGTGCTGTCATTTTTGGACTAGATTTATTAAAATCTCATATGGTGAATCTCACAAAGAAATGTCTGGATCATATTTCACCCTTCCTCCCAAATGCTCATTACTTTTAAGCAATGAAATCTCATTCTCGTTGACGATGACAATGATTTTTTATTTTTTTTTATAGTTTTATTATATGTTGCATTATATAACACTTAACATTTCATACATGTATATATTTGCTAAGTTTGTGTATATATATATATATATATATATAATATTATTTGTAATATATATAACTATATATTTTTTATTTAAAATAATATACAAATATAAATGTGTATATTCTATTAAATATATACATTTATAATTTAAATATACGTGTGTAATAAATGTATATATTTAATAGAATATACAAATTTATATTTGTATATTATTTTAAATAAAAAATATATAGTTATATATATTACAAATAATATTATATATATATATATATATATATATATATATATATATATATATATATATATATATATATATATATATAAACTGTTATGAAAATAAGGTCACAATTACAAAATGCTTTATTTTCTTCATGCACATTATACTTTTTATATTTTATTATTAACCTATTATAAATGTTTTTTATTTCAGGGTGAATTATGGACATGTTCTTGACAGGTTTTTGTGAGATTCACCCCTGCAACTGCTACATGTAATTAAAGCCCTTTGCCAAAATAATTGTCTTGTGTAAAATAGAAAGAAAAAGAAAATAATGATTAAGAAAGTCTATGTAAATGTCTACCATGTTTACTCTTTTAGTTCATGGAGGTAGGAAAACATGGCAATACCTCATTTGTGTAATTCTAAGGTTTATTTGTACAGTGGCAAAGAGCTTTTGATGCATTCGTAGCTTTATCAGACCAGTTTGTTGAGTTCAGTCCCATTGCGAGTGATTATGAGATGTGTATAATAACAGCAGAGTGCTAAAAAGATACCTAATATTACAAGGAGCCAGACAAAGGAATGTTTAAGATCCGCTGTAATAGATGTAATGAAGTTCATATTAAACAACACAAGTTGTTAAACAACCTCTTTAGCCATAATGCAATGTTATAAGTGATGTTTTAACTAGTTGACACTAATTGACTTGATTCTACACTAATACTATTATAAAGTAATCTGCAAAGATGCATTTAATGTATTTGAAATCTATAAGCCTTAAAATGCTGAATCGTGGCTTACTCCAGAACTAGTTCAATATTTGACGAGCAATCATTTAACACATCGTTTGCAGTTTGCATTGGGGACACAGTGCAATGAAATTCTGGCTTGTAGCGTTATCTGGGTAACGTGGTCATTTTCTAACCAAATGGCATCTGAATCAAGACCATTTTTCTCATGTGTGCACACGTGTGTTTCTATGTGTGAGAGGGACTAGTTTTGCTTAATAAACCAGTGGTTAATGCTGTGCCTTTCTCAATCCACATGTGACTGAATGGTAATTACCGCTGTTAATTTAGTTCTTGCACTTTAAATAATATAAAAATAGAATATCTTCTTTTTATGATGCAAAAAATGAATCACATTTTTGGGGATTACTCTTATGTATTGTACAAATGTAATGTAATAGTGTGCAAATATTTGATACCTGATATAAAATCAAAGTTTTATTTAAAAAAAAAAAAAAAAATGAGAGAAGAAAACTGTATTTGATGATGGAACGCATAGTGATTTGGGATGTCTGATTTGGTAAATTGCTTTATCGCTTTTAAAGGGATAAAATGTATGTTATAATTCATATAGGTTTAACAGGACTGCAGAGAAAATAATTTAATTGGTTTCTTCATTGTTTTTGATGAAGAAAAGTGGACTATTTTTTTCGTTGTTTTCAAAGCTCACCATCAAAACTGCAGTATGTGTTGCAAATGCTGTTTCATGTTGACTTTAAATCCCAAATGATTGTGCAAGTAGTTCTCTAAAGCTCTAAAAGAGACTGTCCAATCTCATTGTCTAGATCTTAAACCCCATCAAGTGAAAATATCAAAACATTTTAGCTAATGAGCCAAAAGTGGCTTCAGGCAGCTGAAGTGATTGTGTGTGTGTGTGTGTGTGTGTGTGTGTGTGTGTGTGTGTGTGTGTGTGAGAGATATATATACACACTGTAAACCCTAATAAGTTAATCGAACTTTCAGATTTTGATTTTGTACTACACATCCAGGTTAATTACTCTTAACTTCAAATATTCAGTAAGATATCCCATACATTATACACTACAGAGACGAGTTCATCATACTCAAAACAATAAAAATCAGGTTACATATATATATAAGATGTATGTATAATGAAATATAGATGTGTGTGTGTGGTTTGGGATGAGAGAACTTGCTATAAGCCATATTCTGTCACAAAACACCAGTGTGCATGTAAATCTTTCATATTTGTTTGAGATTTTTTTGATGAGCACAGATTGTTGTATTTCAGAACACAGCCCTCAAAAGAGCTGATATTACAAGGGTTGCAAAAAATGAAAGCATTTTTTTGTGAATAAAAACGAAATGAGACCATTCTGGGAATATCCAGTGGTGTGTAAACAGAAGTTATTGTCTTTTGTTTTCTTTTATATTTTTGACTCACTGGTGAAAAGTAGATATGAATTGAATAACTTGTGCAAAGATGATGTCATGTAAACAATACAAAACATTGCACATGTCCAGTTGAGGTTTTATGTTCTGTGACAGCTGTCAAGACTAATTCTTCATTCGGATAAATCAAAAATGACAGTCTTTGTTAAACCCTTAACAAACAAACGAAATACTGTAAATGGTCTGTGAAAAGTTGAAGTAGCCTTTGATGGCTAATTTCAGATCGTGGCCTCTTTCTTGAGGCTAACAATAAACACCCAATAGAGAATAGAGTTTGTGTTTCTTATGAGCTTCAGACGTCAATCATGCTTGTGTTTGTCTGTTTAAAACAAAATCAAACAAACTAATCAATTTCTCAGTTTCTATAATGAATAGATCGAAGAATTGGGTGACTCTAATGAAAATATCCAGGTCACATCCACCCCTACATCAAAAGAAAAAAATAAGATACTATATTGATCATAAAGAAAATTAAGCTTATTTTTGGAGCATTAAAGGTCCCCCAAAAATGGAAATTCTCTCATCATTTACTCACCCTCGTGCCATCCCAGATGTGTCTGACTTTCCTTCTTCTCCAGAACACAAACAAACATTTTTAGAAGAATATCTCTGCTCTGTAGGTCCTTTCATTGCAAGGAAAATATGGAAGGTCCATAATCCACATGTCATCAGTGGTTTAATCCATGTCTTCAGAAGATATATAACAGGTGTGGGTGAGAAACAGATCAATATTTAAGTTTTTTTTTTTTTTTCCCACTCTAAATTATCCTTCCCAGTATGTGGCAATATGCACAAAGAATGTGAAAGTGGAGATTTATTGTCAAGAATTACTTCAATATTGATCTGTTTCTCACCCACACCTGTCATATATCTTCTGAAGACATGGATTAAACCACTGGAGTCATATGGATTACTTTTATGCTGCATTTATGTGCTTTTTGGATTTTTTAAGTTTTGGTCACATTCACTTGCATTGTATGGACCTACAGAGCTGAAATATTCTATTAAAAGTCTTTGTTTTTGTTCTGCTGAAGAAAGAAAGTCAAACACATCTGGGATGGCATGAGGGTGACTAAATAGTGAGAGAATTTTAATTTGGGGTGAAGTGTCCCTTTAAGACTCTTTGTATACACTATATATATATATATATATATATATATATATATATATATATATATATATATAGTATATTGTTGTTTTCACATTGCATTAATTAAAAAAAATTTTTTTTTTGTTTTTGCAATAGAGTAGTGAGAATAAGCTTTGTTTGTTTGTTTGTTTGTTTTTAGCAAAACAATATTGCAAATATCTTGCTGTTGATTTTAGGTTGAAATGTGACCAGGAAATTTTTTGCACTGGTTTCATGAGATTGGCCAATTGGGGATGGGGCCTTAGAGTAAAGGTAAGCAATAGTTGAGCAAATGACCATAGAGCAAACCTAAAGGAAAATGTACTCAAGAAAATATCTAAATAAGGAATACTTACATAACATTTTTGTCAATAATGTTTCTTTCCACTGAATTGAAAAATCGAAAAGTGTTTTGTTAACCTGTCAATCATAATTGGCTACTTTATAGTAAAACTATCCAACTGTAGTTTCAGTATTAAAACACTGTAAGATGTAATGGTGTGTTCTGTACCTCACCAACATGAAACAGGCTTTTTGGGGCACATGCTGACTTAAAAAATGAGCCAGCAACGAATACAGGTTATCAGAGGTGATTTTGCCCAATGCATGGGTGAGCAATGAGCATACTAACTACTAACATGAACAATCGTTGACATTAATCTTGCTAAATATTGAGAATGTACCTTTTATGCAAATATAATGAGAATATACTTTATACCCCAAAACTCTAATATCTATAAATAAATGTAATAAAACATGCAATGTGAGATTGCCCAGCACATGGTTTAAATGTTTACAACTACACAGCGTGTTTTTGTACTGTCATGATATTTAAGAAAGCATTGATTAGTGTGTGCACTCTAAAAATATACACATTTCAATTAAATTAAATTGAGTAATCTTTAATAAAACAAATAAATAATATTTTAGTATTTTTTGTGTATAAAAACAGATGTATATAATGAACTCGAAATGTAACTTTTTAAAAAAAAACATAATCTCTCTCTCTCTCTCTCTCTCTCTCTCTCTCTCTCTCTCTCTCTCTCTCTCTCTCTCTCTCTCTCTCTCTCTCTCAGTCCCAAGACCCCTGGAAAAAAGAAAGGAAACTGAAATTAGAAACATTTACGTGAGGAGAACATACTGAACCTGAAATTCACACACTCCTGTCCCAATTCCAAAGGAAAATAGGCAGGGTTATATTTCAAATGCCTTAATTATGCTGACATCTTTTTTTTACAACTGGTACTTAGTATAAAAATGTCATATTTATACCTATACCTCGTTAATGTTTTGCGTTTCATATTATGATTAACTTTGAAGTTATGATACAAATGTACAAGTTAGATAACTTTATAGTATTTTGTTTGCCAGCATACGTCTATTATTCAGTGGCCTTATAAAGCTAACCTCAAAAAATGCTGCCTTATTGTGAAATAGTTTGCTTCATTGAGTTTGTCTAATTAGTTGTATTCTTTCATTTATTCTTGTGGGATTGACATGTGGTTTTCCATGTTAAGTCCTCGTTGGTGCTTTTCTCTTTTATACATATCAACTGCATTATGTTAAACAGAATTTAGACAGAAACATATTTTAAAAGAATATTTTTATTTCAGAATTGAACTTTTTTATCTATATTGCATTAAGATTAGATGAGCAGTGCCCTCTGCATTTTTTAAAATATAAATAAATATCATGTGAAAGAATGTGTGTTTTCAATGGACAAAATAAACGCAGTTTGCCTCGTTTTTTTGCTTGTTCAAGCGCATTTAAACTTGTTCTTCTTTTTCGCTCATTTCACAGACACATTTTATTGTTTGTGTGTGGTTGCAATATGAATGTTCTTTGAATATCAATGAATGCTTTACTACTGGAATCCACAAACTGTTTTTTAGTATCATATAAGCTTTAGTTTAATTTTTGTCACGTACTTTTATTTTATAATTGTTTTATTTAGGAGACTTTTACACTAGCATGACGCTTTCCCCATTCACCAAAGTCTCTCTAGCAAGTCGGTCCACTGTCGCCCATCTTTGGAACGCTCCAGGGAATCTATTTCCAGTCAAGCCAGTGCAGCTCCTATCTACTTGAATGGGGAATACCGAAATCTCAAAACCCGCTTGACAAGCTTACGTTTAAACGACATATTTCAAATCAGCAGTGAAACCAAACAACACTGGTGTCACAAATTTGTGCCTATTTACCTCAGCTTTCGCTGAAAAAATAAATTTTAACGGCTTGATTTGTTAATGCGCATGCGCATCCGCGAGTTGATTGACAGGCGATGTCTGCGTCTAAAAAAATATACGTTATTTTCCCTGTAAGGCGGGACTTTATTTCTGCATCCGTTGACCGTTGGGCGCGCGCTTCTTGGTGGGTTGAACGTTCCATATTCTCCCATTCATTTGCACGGGCAGTGGCCCGTCTCTGCTAAATAGTACTTACCGGATGTTGTCATGCCGTTTTAAGAGTGAGTTGGCATGCATACCGGAAGCAGATTATTGTGAAGTAGATTTTAGGGTGCAGCAGAAGTTTTTACAGATTCTTGCTGGCCTTTCTGCGAATATTTCTCCGTTTACTTCAGATTCTGTAAGTTTTAACTCATTTATTGTTTCATCCTACGTTGTGACGTAGTTTGCACTCTTAATAGTGGAATAAAGTACTGCAGATAATCTTGAATATGTTATGTTTTACTGTTCCGATATAGAAACGTGTTTGTTTACAAATGTATTCCTACTATTATCTTTCATACTATTTTTCCAGATATACTTCCATTATTGTCTTGCAACTTAAAATCATACATTGCTTTAATTTGAAGTCTGTCTAAGATTGTTATTTTGGCTGCGAATAATTTGTAATTCATTTATGCATATATTTGATTAATTTATGTCTGTATGTAAATATTCATTCCTCACCTCTTGAACAAAGAGCTGGGTGTGATAACATGATAATCTGCCCTTTTGTCTCAACTCTTTCGGGTCTTTTTATTTTTATAATTGCAGCAGGATTACGTGAAACCAACTATTCTTGCTTGAATATTCTCCTATTGAAAGTGGAGATTTGCTCTTGTTTATCTAACGTCAATCCTATCTTGTCCAGTTGGGTGATTCACTACAAACTGAATTTGTCATGCCTTGGTTATTGATCACGTTTCGAAATCTGCAAAGGCCTGGACAAATGGGTTTATCTTGTGGGTGGGGTTCTCCTTGGGAGACATTAGATGGTGCTATTGCTTCAATTTTGAATGTGTTTTGAATAAAAGTAAGAGTAACATATAAAAACCATACATGCAAACCCCGCAGACAGGATTTTCTGAATTTTTGCACTAACAATTAAAAGGAATAACTTTGCTTTGCCTCGAGGTGTTTACACTTCCTTTGTTAAATTGTTCAAATATTTGGCACTAACCTTGTGCAATCACATGTTTTATGTTAGGCTATGAACTGATGCCAATAAAAAAAGTCCCTTTTATGACAAATTTTTTTTAGGGTAAAGTTAGACTGATTGGTGCTGATATCTCCTCATAGACTTGCAGGTTGCAGCCATGAGTCTTCAGTGGACAGCCGTGGCTACATTTCTGTATGCCGAAGTGTTTGCGATACTACTGCTTTGTGTCCCATTTATCTCTCCAAAACGGTAAGTTTCTCACTTTTTTGTCATATGTAATTTTTTTTTATATTATTATTTTTTTTTTACCAAGCACATGTTGCTGGAACACATTACAATTAATTTATGTTTAATAGTCCACACCCTTTTAAACTTCCCTTTTCTTCTTGGTGTCTGATCTCGAGACAGCCACCCTTAATCCTTGTGCGACCTTCGGGAAATTTTTGTCTTTTTTTTAATTTTTTATAATTTTGTCTGTTTTAATACCTACGGCATAATGTTTGCCACAGGCGTGTATTTTTGGGGAACCTCAGTTCCTAAAATACATCTATAATACACTGTACACAAATTAGTTACAATAAGGAACTTCAGGACAATGATGTCCCCATTGAAACATATTAAAATGTAATATTTTATCCCAGTACCATTAAAGCATAAAATCTATGAAAGTATGCCTTCATTACTATCAAGCCCTGGCTTCACATTTCTTTTTCACCAGATGGTGCCATTTCTCTCATGTTTAGCCTATGGAGCAAATACATGCTTTTTTTCCTATTTTCGGTTTGCTGTATTATAGAGCACTGCAGGCCAGTTGAATAAATAATGCAGCTAAAATTGTGTGGGTGTGTTTTGTATGTGTGTATTGGGTGTGTGTTTGTGTTAAAAAAAAAAAAATATCAGTGGCATTATGTGTGTAATATGGCATTTAAAGGGTTAAAATCCTGAAAATAAACATATTTGGTAGTTATGATCAGATCAGAAGGTTAAAAAAATCTAAGTCATTTAAGGTGGAAAATAATATTAATAAATAATATTTTTATTGCAGTTTTTTAATGCAGACAATTTTGTCTAAGTTCCTGAGTGTTTTTTTTTTTTTTTAAATCTGACTGCACAAAAAATAATAATGCATCAAAATCAATGTTGTTGATAATCATTGACACCCCAGCCTGTGATAATCCAAAAAAACAATCCCTTTAGCATTAATATATGGAAAATAATGAATTTTGTGTTTGTTTCATAAAAAACAACAGTGACATTATGTAAACGCACTGGCATTTAAAGGGTTAAAATCCTGAAAATGTATGAATATTTGGTTATAATCAGGACTGATGTTGGTTAAACACTATATATCTCCTTGAAAGTGGAAAATAATATTATAATGGTAGTTTTTTATATGAAGGACCTGATTTTTTTTGTTTATTGACGCACAAGGGTTAAAGGTGAAGTGTGTAATATTTGCACCAGTAGAACCAGCAAACGGAACTGCAAAAATGACTGTTTTCAAACTGATTCCCTGAACACGCCCTCTGTTTGCCAGTGGTCAGACAATTTAATGGAAAAAAAAAGATGCATTGAGGGCTAACAGTGCGTTTTTAAGTCCTCCTTGAATTTAGTCAGAAAGAACCAACCCATTTTGCAATTTCTTAATTTGTGTTATGTTGAAAAAGTGGGTGGTCACTTTTGTGCTCTTGCTTCTGCCATGATCCTTAAATCGACATGTCCCCAATTTGGAAAGTTTTCCACTCGTAATTCCGACTTTGTTCTTTGTTTTACTTGTAAATACGATCATTAATAACCTGTTGCTGCATAGGAAGAAGTATTTGAAAGTAAATAAAGAGGAATCTCATCACCTATTAAAGGTTTTTGATGGTCTCCTCAAAACATCCATGAAGCCTGATTCCAGGAAGTCTCTCAGAGTATTCCCTATGCTGAAATTCTGTCCAGTTGTTGCGAAATAATGTTTCTTGAACTCCTTATACGTGAATGATTCTGATATATATTTGTTGACTTGAGTGTTTTGATTCCGCTGCTGGCAGTATAATTGAATTCTGTTCAGAGCTCTCATTCCACACGTGTGCTTCTGATGTCATTTCTTAAATTTGAGATGATTCACATGATTTTGCAATTGCTTTAAAGGTTTCTAGGAAATACCAATTTGTGAAAGTTGTTAAACAACATTTTCTTTGAATTTCAAAAAACACTTTGTGAAAACAAAGAGGCTTGAATAAGGTGAGAAATGCCTGATTTTATCAGGAAGTGTGTAGATCAGGGGCCAGCAACCTTTTTGACATGGAGTGCATGTGATTTTTCTGAACACATATTTAGAATTTAATTATTTTTCATTACAAATGATGTTATCCGCATAACAGTTTGAGTGAATTTTTTATGAAAAACCTGATGATTATGATCTAATCATGATCCTGCATGTGAATTTTCACAGAGCGTCTTGTAAAAAAAGAACCTGTCCTTTTGTACAAAATTCAATCTTTTAATATTTCTTACATAATGTCATTGTAATCACTAGCATGCAAGCAACCGCAAGAGTTTTTCGCACCTGTATTCCAGTCTACATCTTGATGTAATCCTTCCTCATGATCACGCAGCGTGTTTTCATCAGCTGACTGGGAGGCTAACGATACGCGTGCAAGCCATTTGCGCATCACATGCCGATCAACTATTTAGCCCTTTTCAGTGAATCGTACCTGCAAAATCCTAAAACTTTATTTCCAGGTTTCATTTATATTTTGAAATAGACTTAAAATAGATTTTGAACCCCATGATGTGGGTTCATGTTTCCACTTTTAAGTGTTTAATGTAATTGAGTGTGACCATGGTTTAAGGAGGGTGGACCTGCATGCCGGGTTGGAAATCTCAAGGATTAATAGTGGTATTTTTCTTATTGCATCACGTGTTGTTCTGAAAGCAAAAAGAAACAAACACTGAATGTAGGCTGTCATCTGCACAGCCTGACCTAAGCAAAGCAGTCGCGTTTAACCGCAGCGCTGCCGGCTTGTGATGCGTGAATGGCTTGCACGCACTGCATGAGTCTGTTGGGTATACTGCAGTCTTGTCACAGTTTATCTTTTTGTTTAGCCCCCCATTCAGCTCATGAAAACACTTTGAGTGATCATGAGGAAGGATTACATCAAGATGTAGATTGGAATACAGGTTTGTAATTTATATAAATAAAATAGTCTAGCTCTCTTGTCGTTGCTAGCGTGCCAATGATTAACCCTCCGCGTGCCATAGGTAGCCCCTGCTGTAGATACTCCTTTATCACCAAAATTCTAATCGTGATGTTTGTTCTTTGGTCTTGTTGATCAAGATTAGTGTAATATAATTTGTGATATTTGCCCTCTGTTTATCAGCATGATTTATCTTTTGTCTTTTCCAGATGGAGCAAGTTTTTCAAATCTCGCCTGGTCGCTGTCATTACGACATATGGCAACACTGCCTTCATCGTGATCATATGTATCCTGGTCTTTCTGCTCGTAGGTGAGCCTGGAAAACCTTTCTATATCATTCTCATTAAGCAGTCTTGTTCATAATTCCACAAGTTAAGCTCAATTGACAGCATTTGAGGCATAATGTTGATTACCACAGAAAAATGATTGTCTCATTCCTTGTTTATTTGTTTAAAAGAAAAAGCAATTAAAGTGGAAGTGAATGGGGCTAGTCCGTAAACATTAATATACGCACCAATTCAAAAGTACAGCCACAAGACATTAACATTTTACATGTTAACATGATTTTAGTGTTTCAGTGTCCCATACACCTTATTAGTGTAAAGTTATGTCCGATATTACAACTTCATTGCCATGACAATGCAACGCTGGTTAACTCTATGTGTGATTTTATCACACTAAAATCATGTTAACACTTATAATGTTTACGTCTTGTGGCTATAATTTTGTAATGGTGTGTATTTGAATGTTTATGGACTGGCCCCCATTTACTTCCATTGCAAGTGCCTTACAGTAACTTATTTAAAAAAAAAAAAAAACAATAATAATAATAATAAATAAATACCTTTTTAAACACAGCATCATTTACCTATTTCAACCTATTCAAGGACCTATTCAAAACACAATGAATAAAAATATAAATTTAAAAATGGCTATTGAAGAAGCTGAGCTCACATGGAAAGGGAGACCAGGACCTACCACAGAAAAGTCACGATCACCATTAGATCTATAGCAACAACGAGGAACCCTCAAAAGAAATAGATCAGAAGACCAGATTGGGGCAAGAGACCAGAATGTGCCTTTTATAGACATAAATCAGAATTTTTAATTTGGCACTGAATTTCATGGGAAGCCAGTGTAGAGACTAAAACAGGGGATATGTGAACCCCTTTCTTGACCCTGTTGAAAGCCTAGCTGCCACATTTTGAACCAGCTGTAGGCGGGATAATGCAATTTTAGGGAGACCAATGTACAATGAATTATGGTAGTCTAACTTTGAAATTAGTGAGTGGATCACAATTTCCAGGTCTTTACTGGAAAGAAAATGTTTTACTTTAGCCATTAGATCTTAGGTGGAAAAAGCTACCCATGACAATATCACTGATCTGCGTATTGAAAAGTAATGATTAGCCTAAAATCACCCCAAGACTCCTTACATGATCTTGTACATTCGACGACAGAGGACCTAACTGGGCAACCAGGCCAGGTAAGGAGGACATGCTTCATTTACAAATAGATATGCTCCATTTATAAATGAATTTCTTAAAGGTACAGTAGCAAAAACAGGATGGGTCAGAGAATGGGTGGGATAAACCAAAAAAGTACAATACGGTCCCTTTAAGGTCACAAGAAGGACAATATATTTTTAGTTAGTTTTTATAATATTGTCTCAATGAATGAATACAACTTAAGTTGACGTTTCTACCACTACAGATGCATTTAGAGAAGTGAAAAAGTACAGTGTGACAGAGAAAGTGGATCTGACTAACAACCCTGTGGCCGTCGAACACATCCACATGAAGCTGTTCAGAGCCCAGAGGAACGAATACATCGCTGGCTTCGCTTTGCTCTTGTGTTTGTGAGTGTCTCTCATTCAGTTTCTGTTCTTCTCAGTCCCACAAATCTCTCTCGTTTCTGTGTTTTCCCCACCACAACATGTCTCCCTCCTCATGGAGCTTTCTCTGAAAGTGATCAGTTTCATGAACACGGTTCTATTTCGGTCGGTGGCACCTGACCAGATTTTTGTACTGAACATCAGCCTAGCTAGTAGAACAGGGTCTTCAGTTCTTGCACATTTTGTACCTGGGTCTACTTTTAAACACTAGCAGGTTGTCTTCTACAGCCCATGTGGAATGCAGCACAGTCAAGCCCTGCTGACAGTCAAAACAACTTACTAATGAAACTTTGACAAAATGTTGAAAAAAACAAAATCAAGGTTTTTTTATTTTTTTAATTTTTCTTATCTTATAATGTGCATATTTGTATAAATATATAAACAAAATAGAAATTTGAATTGAAATTTTCAACTTCTTAAATTTAGTTTAGTTAGTAATTAAATTTTCTTGAGGTCAACTAAGTTTTTTTTTTTTTAAGATCATTTTGTGTAAATGTTTAGTCCATATACACACATATATACATTTTTTATATATATATACACTACCGTTCAAAAGTTTGGGGTCACATTGAAATGTCCTTATTTTTGAAGGAAAAGCACTGTACTTTTCAATGAAGACAACTTTAAACTAGTCTTAACTTTGAAGAAATACACTCTATACATTGCTAATGTGGTAAATGACTATTCTAGCTGCAAATGTCTGGTTTTTGGTGCAATATGTACATAGGTGTATAGAGGCCCATTTTCAGCAACTATCACTCCAGTGTTCTAATGGTACAATGTGTTTGCTCATTGGCTCAGAAGGCTAATTGATGATTAGAAAACCCTTGTGCAATCATGTTCACACATCTGAAAACAGTTTAGGTCGTTACAGAAGCTACAAAACTGACCTTCCTTTGAGCAGATTGAGTTTCTGGAGCATCACATTTGTGGGGTCAATTAAACGCTCAAAATGGCCAGAAAAAGAGAACTTTAATCTGAAACTCGACAGTCTATTCTTGTCCTTAGAAATGAAGGCTATTCCATGCGAGACATTGCTAAGAAATTGAAGATTTCCTACAACGGTGTGTACTACTCCCTTCAGAGGACAGCACAAACAGGCTCTAACCAGAGTAGAAAAAGAAGTGGGAGGCCGCGTTGCACAACTGAGCAAGAAGATAAGTACATTAGAGTCTCTAGTTTGAGAAACAGACGCCTCACAGGTCCCCAACTGGCATCTTCATTAAATAGTACCAGCAAAACACCAGTGTCAACATGTACAGTGAAGAGGCGGCTGCGGGATTCTGGGCTTCAGGGCAGAGTGGCAAAGAAAAAGCCATATCTGAGACTGGCCAATAAAAGAAAAAGATTAAGATGGGCAAAAGAACACAGACATTGGACAGAGGAAGACTGGAAAAAAGTGTTGTGGACAGATGAATCCAAGTTTGAGGTGTTTGGATCACAAAGAAGAACGTTTGTGAGACGCAGAACAAATGAAAAGATGCTGGAAGAATGCCTGACGCCATCTGTTAAGCATGGTGGAGGTAATATAATGGTCTGGGGTTGCTTTGGTGCTGGTAAGGTGGGAGATTTGTACAGGGTAAAAGGGATTATGAATAAGGAAGGCTATCACTCCATTTTGCAACGCCATGCCATACCCAGTGGACAGCGCTTGATTGGAGCCAATTTCATCCTACAACAGGACAATGACCCTAAACACACCTCCAAATTGTGCAAGAACTATTTAGAGCAGAAGCAGGCAGCTGGTATTCTATCGGTAATGGAGTGGCCAGCGCAGTCACCAGATCTGAACCCCATTGAGCTGTTGTGGGAGCAGCTTGACCGTATGGTATGCAAGAAGTGCCCATCCAACCAATCCAACTTGTGGGAGCTGCTTCTGGAAGCGTGGGGTGCAATTTCTCCAGATTACCTCAACAAATTAACAGCTAGAATGCCAAAGGTCTGCAATGCTGTAATTGCTGCAAATGGAGGATTCTTTGACGAAAGCAAAGTTTGATGTAAAAAAAATCTTATTTCAAATACAAATCATTATTTCTAACCTTGTCAATGTCTTGACTCTATTTTCTATTCATTTCACAACGTATGGTGGTGAATAAGTGTGACTTTTCAGGAAAACACAAAATTGTTTGGGTGACCCCAAACTTTTGAACGGTAGTGTGTATATATATATATATATATATATATATATATATATATATATATATATATACACACACACACACACACACACACACACACACATATATATATATACATTATATATATGTGTGTATGTATATGTGTGTATATGTATATATATATATGTGTGTATATGTATGTATATATATGTATATGTGTATATATGTATGTGTGTGTGTGTGTGTATATACATATACACTGTGCATGAAAGTAAACATTATATCTAAAAGTAGGACTCCTGTACCGTTTTTAAAACATGAGATCTTGCTTTTTCTTTTGCTATATGAACAAAAGGTCACTTCAGGAAAATGGCTGTTAGAAGATGAGCACCAATGTTAAATTACTTATTAAAGGTAATATAAAATCATACAAAGTAAATATTTAAAAACTTTTTTTGGCTGATATTTGAATGTATTCTGAACATTTAGTCATTCAAACAGCAAATTATTGCGTTAAGTCAAAAGTGTTAACAAAAAACAAATAAAATAATTTATTAATGTCGTTTCTCTCCTGAAATATCAGAAAATGTAAAGCACATCAACAAAAACAAACAATACTACAACGCTGTTCTCCTGCCAAATGACTTTTGCTCACTAGTTTAACTTGTACAGTTGAGTTTATGTCTGCTGAAAAACCACTTGCCTAGTCAAGATGGATTATTTTGACTGGTTTTAGCACCTTTTTTTTTTTTTTTTTAACTGGTCAGGATGGAAGACCAGCATAATCCAGCTTCACCAGGCTGGGAGACCTGCTTAAACCAGCTAAGACCAGCAAACTATCTTAGACTGTTTTCAGCAGGGTTGTTTTAAATAATGTCTTTATTTATAGTAATGAAAGGTAAATATGTTGTGTACAAATGAAGCACATATGTCTATATATTACAGTAGATGTGGAAAGAATCTTTTGTTAATCTGATGGGGGGCCCCCCCACACCGTTTCCATTCACAAACCTCATCCATGGCCACTTAACTTCCTGCAACTTGATTGGCCGCTTTATTGTTGCGTACTGTACATAACGCTTGAGAGTCTCCCAGCTCAGGTATCCAGGCTGCATAGTTTTTCCTTACAGGGGTTTCACCGTAATTCTCTGAATGGCATGCTATTTATAACCTGGCAGATAGCTACTACATCCTTTAGCGATACGACTTCCCTTGACTGCCATGCTTTGTCATTTTCGTAATCATACAGACAGCTGCAGGACATGTGATCAAGCAACTGGTGACGGGTATTATATTTAGCCTGTGTTCATGACGTTCTCACTGGCTGAAAGGCCACGACTCCTGTTACAAAATGGACCTCTCCCATCTTGGCAGCAGACGTGTAGATGCCAGAAAGGTGACTGAAGCGGCCCGTGACAGTTTGACATATGCTTCATGGGCGTTGGGTGCAGTAGTCACCATGCAGCCTGAAACAAGCTGAAACCGATCCAGTAACACATTTTGGAAATTGCTAATCTGCTAATGCAAGTGTTAAATGGATAGTTTGAGCATAATTTTTTTTTTATATATATATATATTAGTAGTAGTATTTTGCACAAGAGAAATGTTAATGTCATATTTGGCAAATAAAAACAAGTTATACAGAATGGTATAAAATGAATGCAAGTCGTCTGTGGTCAACTGGTTATCTCATGAGCAAGATGTGGGTTTCTCTAATCTTGCGGGAATGCAAGTTAGCGTGGTTAACCCCATCTGCATATTGGTTATGGCTTCCATCTATGAAATGGTGAGCCCTTTTACATATGAAAACACAAACATAAAGGCAATGCCTACAGCCTTTACACCTCTGTAGGACACACACTACAAATGTCATCTGTCAAGATCTGACAGTTTATCTTTTTTTAAATGGTTGTTTTATAAGAGAATAGTGAAAAGGCATAATTTGTGAAAGATTTTCCACTTTTGTATTTGATTGTATCTCTGAGTGGCAGAGTAAATCATTTGTTTATGCAGATTTTTGTTGTGTTGTCGGTGTTTCCTGGAAGTGCTAGTACTCATGCCTGTGGAGTGATGCTACGTAACACAATCTCTGACCTGGTTTGTGTTTGGATTGGACCATTTTTCCTGAAGTGGAGAGATGTTATTTCTGCAATCCATTTCGAAATGTTGTAAAGGCTTGAAGGCTCCATTTTGAATTTTAAATTTGCTTCCAAGGGGCAAGTCATATTCTCTTCAAATTAAGGCCAGACATGAGTGTGCCATCTCTTTTTAATGCTGTGGACTATAAAAGTACACTGTCTGAAATTCATGGTGCATTGCTTCGGGTATGACAGGGACTAATTCTTGATGCATTTCATATAGGGTTACAGTTAGGTTTAACATTTATGGGGGAATGTTTAGGTTTTTACTGTTAATATCACCCAAATGTAAAGGGATAGTTCACCCCAAAATTTCAATTCTCTCAACTACTCTCCCTCATGCCATCCCAGATGTGTATGACTTTATTTCTTCTGCTGAATACAAATGTAGATATATAGAAAAATATCTCAGCTCTGTAGTTCCATACAATGCAAGTGAATTGTAAACAAATTTGAAGGTCCAAAAAGCACTTAAAGCCAGCATAAAAGTAATCCATACTACATCAGTGGTTAAATGCATCACTGTGTCCAAAATCCTAGATAGTGAATCGCAGTGAGTGCACTATATCTCAGCAGTGAGTGAATGAAATGAGTGAGTGACTTCGGACTTTGACATATACACAAGCATCGGTGCTCTGGGGTTGTCGCTGAAACCATGTCACATATGAACTTTTAAAATACCTGACTTGCTATTCTTATTAAATAATATATTAATACAATTAATCTTCTTTCTGTTTGTCATTTTTAATATATGTTAATATAAGTAAACACATTTTTATCAAATGTACATTATTGTATTTATGGGTTATACTTCAGTATTTTAAACTCCAATACAAGCTGGGTAGTATTTCTGGGCATATAGCGCCCTCATCCGACCATAAACGGCACCAAAGTTATAACCTACATGTTATTACCGAATATTTAAATCATCTACAGAATTGTCATTTCCACTGTGTGCTTTCTCCTGAGTTAAAATAATATCACCTCAGTGAATTAATAAATCTTCAGCTTAATGGCAAAATTCTGTATAAAATATAAATAAAGAGTACATTTTAAAATGTATCTATATTTAGTTTTTTGTTTTTTTAATCAAGTAATAATTTGTCAAAGTAATTTCATACATTCAGCATGAAATGAAGCATTGCAGCAGTGACTGAATGAAACGGTAAACTAGCTTCTCTCTCGTCCACTCGCGCTCGCTCTCTCTCTCTCCTGCATGTGCTCCCTCTCCCAGCTCGTACGTCTTCCCTGCGGTGGATTATGGGCAATTAACCGTTGTACATGGGATGTACACTTGAATTTAGAGTGCATTGTGGGTAAGAGTGAGTGTACAACAGTAGGGATCGAGTGGCTCACGTACAATTCAGACACCCGAATATGAAATGGCAGACACCCGAAATGCACTATATAGTGGATAGGGTCCATTTTCAGACACTGCGCATATCTACAGAAGCGATATGTTAACTGAGTAAGAAAAAGATCAATATATAAATCCTTTTTTACTATAAATTTTCATCCTTTCCCAGTAGGTGGCGATATACATGAAGAGTGCAAATCTGCAAAAGAAGAAGAATGTGAAAGTGGAGGTTTATAGTAAAAAAGGACTTAAATATGGAGCTGTTTCTCACCCACACTTATCATATCACTTGCCTTTATCTGAATTTTGTATTTCAAAGATTTGGTTACCTTTCACTTGCATTGTATGGACCTACAGAACTGAAATATTCTTCTAAAAACCTTTTTTTATGTTCAACAGAAGAACGTAAGTCATACACATCTGGGATGGCATGGGGGCGAGTAAATGATGAGAGAATTTTCATTATTGGGTGAACTTTTAATGTTGTTCATCATTCACATAAAAGTCTACAGCATATTCACATCACAGTTGTCTGTCAGGGGAAAATGGTTAGTCTGATCACTTAGAAAGATACTAGCGTACCTCTCCTCATCCAGCCACATAATTTGAGAGATATTTCATGTTTGTAGCACAAACAGCATGGGTATACTCATCCTATAAGTGTGATTAATAGTAATAGTGATGCTTGCCTTTGCAAATGGCACTAATTATGCCAAAATCACAATGTAGGCTTCCACATTAAGCTGTAACGATCAGGTATGCACTGACTGTTTTGTAAGCGCACTTGTTTCTGATGAAGTTATTTTGTTGTTTTCCCTGCAGGCTGTTGAGGCGTCTGGCCACACTGCTGTCCCAGCAGGCAACACTGATGGCCTCTAATGAAGCCTTTAAGAAGCAGGCGGAGGGAGCAAATGATGCTGCAAAGAAGTACATGGAGGAAAATGAGAAACTGCAGGAGGTGAGAGAGACCTTGAGACTCTGCATTTAACAGTACTGGTCCACTGTATTAAAGCTTTAAATCTTGACAAAAACTTTTCCTTTTAAGAGTACCAAGAAGTAACCTTCACTCGGTTAATGACTGCAAACATGTTTGATTTCCCTGAAATCCCAGAGTACACTTCGTATGTGTTCTTCTGTTTTATTAAGTTACCTATCTCTCTTTCCTCTGAGAGACACTGGATCTGTAAGTGCGTCACAGAAGCTCATGCCAGCACACTTTACTCTTAATGTGCTTCACCCCTAGAGTGCAGCATTTCACATGGTCTCTGTGAGTAGGTCTCAAAGACCACCTCCAGTGAAAATCTAATTTTTAACCTTGTTTACATGTCCATATGGTGTTTGTTTTTTTTTTTTTTTATATGGTAGAAGACATACCATGAGTGAAATCAGCAGTCAACGCCATGGCTGGGCATTTTTGCCTTGGCACTGCAGTGTTCTAAAGATAATCTCAAAAACACTGATTCAAACAGCCAGGGTTTCATGCGTCACAAACTTAAGGAACCAATCCCATCAACATGTGTGATGGGGCTTTCCATGTCATTAGCAAATGCTACGCTGAAGCAAGGGGTATCAGGAGAAGCCAGCTGTAGCTACGTATCGGTATTTTGCAAGACATGTTCTGTTTTCGGATGCAAAGTTACGAAATGACAATTTGAAAATCTGAGATAAATGGGTGCAGTTTATTGGGAAAAATCGTAATGTCCCAGCAGATCTTCCAGAGAAAACTCAGGTTTGCAGTAGTCATTTTTTTTCAGAGAACTGTTTTCAAAATTTTATCCAAAAACATGGGTTTTACCACTAAACTTACATCGAAGCCCAACTCGGTTCCATCAATTTATTCTGGGGACACAGCGAGCCCGAGCTGCATGCGTGCGGTGCACGAGTGAGTGGTGATAGAGGCGGGGGATAGTTTGCATATTTATAAATTCACGCATAAGAAATGGGGCTAAGGTGTAGAGTCTTTTAAGGCATGAAGGGATTATTTTCATGGGGAAAAAAAACAAAAAACTTTAAAATATGTAATTTTGATTAAAAAAAGTGACTGGAGAGGGACTTTTAAGGAATATTCTTGTTCAAAACAAGTTGAGCTCTACCAAGAGCATTTTTGGCATAATATTGATCTCTACAAAAATGTATCTTGACTTGCCCCTGCTTCTCTTTAAAAAAAAGCAAAAACAGAGCTTACAGTGAGGCACTTACAATGGAAGAGAATGGGGCCAATCTGTAAGTGTTAAAATACTCACTGTTTCAAAAGTATAGCCACAAGACACGTTAACATGATTTTAGTGTGATAAAGTAGTTTACTAAGATTTTTTCTGTGTAAAGTTAAAGCCAATTTTACAACTTTGTTGCCAAGACGATGTGATGTCAACAAACTTTGATTTAAACAGCACAAATAATACAGGAGTTTAACAGAGCAATTCATTGAAGTGCTTTTATAAAATTATGCCTTTTAAAAAAAGTTAAAGTGAGGCACTTACTATGGAATTAATTGTGACCAATTTTTGGAGGGTTTAAAGACAGATTTTTTTATTTTTTTTTAATTTGTTGACAGTATAAAATGAATGTCATGAATTTGATTATTTTATTGCATATTTAGTTTATCATACACATTTTATTCATTTAAAGGGATAGTCCACCAAAACATGTATGACTTTCGTTTTTCGTGCTACACAAAAGTTGTTGTTTTAGCCTCACTCACCATCCACTTATTGTATGAAAAAAAAAAAAAAAAAGATGCATTTAAAGAGTGAATGGTGAATCATTCTCATTCATCTCAATTTGTATTGCATGGAGGAAATCATTTTTTAGAAAGTGTTTTGAACAACATGAAAGAATGACAGAATTGTTATTTTTGGATGAACTACACCTTAAATATGATTGCTATGAGATATGGCCCAGAACGTACACTCGTCAAATGCTAAATGCCATAAATGGAGCTGACCTCCTAAAGAAAAGATCAGATTCTTGCATCTCAAACAGCTTTAGCACACTGGAGAATTTACCATCAGATGTTTTGCTAGGAAACCATTTTTGTATTAATAGGCAGAATAGTTTTATAAAGTAGTTTTCAATGTTAATTTGACTAATGTATGTACAGTTGTATAGAAGTGGGAAGGAAATTGGGTAAATTTGAAATAATTGAAGTCATGTTTGTTTAATAACATCATAAAGTAGGGCTGGTAACCCAAATGTTGGGGGTTGTCTATTTAGAGCTGGAACTACAATCATGTTCTTTTGCATCAATTTTGATAATGGAGGACTTTCCCTTTAATTTCTCTTTTAGTGTGTTCCCTTCGGATAATTAGAATCTGCTAACTGACAAATAATAATGACAGGGTTTTTTTGTAAACGCAGTCAATAAAAATAAGCGATTGCTATTTGAGCCCTTAGGGTTTTGACCACATTGCATTCAGACCGCAGTTAACAAAAGCCACTACACGATCTTGATCAGCTGCATGTTTCAGCCTTGATCTCATCAAACTTCATTGTACTGTAGCTTAACTGGTGGAGCATGTGTTGGCAACAATAAGATTATGGGTTTGATTCCCAGACATCGCACCTATTGAGATAAAAGTGTGTATCTTGAACGCACTGTTTATCCAAGTTGCTTTGGATAAAAGTGGTACTCTTTGGATTGCAATGTCTATAAGGTTATTTTTAAAAATCTTTATCCGGTCATCAAAAGAGACTGGATAAGCCATTGAAATTCTATGGTCAAAAGCTTTGGGAACACTATATGCTGTCTTATTGTCTTTAGCACAGATCATGTAGTGTGTTAGTATGTAGATGCCTGATTGTGGAGAATGCTGGGGTTAATCAGCAGACCTATGCTGAGACAATGTTCAGTTGCAGCGCTGATGTACAATATGTCACTGCATTGATCCTGGCATGCCGCACCCCATGCAGAGGTGTGGCACACATGATTCTCACACAAACTCATACACGCACATACTGCCATAATTCGTGTCTGTCAAATGGCGTAACTCCGCAGACAGGACCATAAACAAGAGCATAAGCCGTGCTGAATAACAGATGGTTGTATATTTTAATTTAGTAAATTAAGTTTAACTTTAACAGAAGGAGGCCTGTGAATCTCTCTCAGAATGAGTGTTTGATCATTCTTGAGAAGCAATAGGACAGCACGGCTGACCTTGAGCAAGGTGAGATGACCTGCCTGACCTTTGTGAGTGCAAAAGCAATCACTTTTTCTGTGGCGTTGGTTTCCATTTTTCCTATTAATTTTCTCCATTGACATTTTCGTTAAATAAGCCATGAACCAAACCAACCTGCTCAAAGGTGAATGGTGAAAAAAAAAAAGTACGTAAATATTGATCGGTTTCTCACTCGCTCTTAGCAAATCGCATCAGAAGACATAGATGTAACCCCTAGAGACATATAGATTACTTTTATGCCTCTTGATGTACTTTTTGGAGCTTCAAAATTCACTTGCATCGTATGGACCAACAGAGCTGAAATGTTCCTCTAAAAATCTTTGTTTGTGTTTAGCAGAAGAAAGTCATACACATCCAGGATGGCATGGGGTGAGTTCATGTAAGAAAACTTTCATTTTGCTCAGATTTGTGGAGCTTTTTTCAGGATTATAGATGTGTTGGTAGTGTAGTTCTTTAAAAAGTTTAAAATCACAACAATCTCTATGGAAGCATATATCCACCGCTTAACCTCCGAGCTCATGGTTTATACATAATCACTCAAATTATATTTCTCTATGGATAAAATTAATGGCATTTTTAGTCTAGGAAACCTATTGCACTTTATTGATAAATGGGAAAGTCCTGCATAAGTCATTTGTTCTTCTTACCTCTTTCCTCAAGGGTACAACTCCATCAGTGTGACACATGACCTCCTAAATGTCCTGTATTGATCTCATAAATCTGTCCAGAGTCAGACTATTCCCATCATTTGGTCCCCATCCAGGTGTTAGAACGCTCTTGCATTTAATTAAGTGTGAATTAGATCATGAATTTTGCAAGATTCTGTGTCATAAAATTTAGCTTAATTGCAGCGATTGGTTATGCAAAATAGTTTTTCAATAATTCAGATGGCTATTAGCCCAGACGTCGTCTTTGGTAATAAAACACTGATTGTTGTCAGTGGGGGTTGGAGATTAAGTCCCGGACCTTTTAAAGCGATAGTTCACCATAAAAGGAAAATTCTGAAGTTTCATCACTTTAAAGAGGCCTCCTTCACTTTTAGTATTTTACTTTTTGTAAGTATATTGCACCAACAGTTTTTCCATGACCGTTTCCGTCCTCATTCTTTCCTTGTTGTTTTTGCTTCTTTACCTTTAAAGGAATATTTAACCCAAAAATTAGAATGATCTCATCATTTACAGATGTTTATGAATTTATTTCTTTTGAACAAAAATTAAGATTTTTAGCAGAATATCTCAGCTCTGTAGGTCCTTTCAAGGCAAGTGAAAGTGTATATGTAAATAACCTCTTTGATAATTGGCTGACCTCAGTGTATCTGCGTATCTTTCACTCGTTGTTCATCAGGGTCGGGTCAAGTTGCTGAATAAAATATTTTGGCGGTCACATGTTAATGTACTTTAGCCTTGATTTCATGTAAATGGTCTTGAGTGTATTGGTTAGTATGTACATTTAACTTAAAAATGGCTATGTTAAAGAAAACAAAGATAGAAAAAACACTTTCAATCATATGTCTCATGAATTTCCTTTATTATACAGTAACTTTATGAAACCGCAAAATCCGACCCCAATCCAGAGTTTGTTGCTCTCATGGGGCATAACACAGCCTTGTACTGTTTGACATGATTTAAAACATGCTGTTCCCAGGGGCGGAGCCAGGAGTTTTTCAAAGGGGTGGCCAGGCAGGGGCAAGCATTCAGTCTGTGGCGGCACAGAAATGTTCGGGCAGCATTTTTATGTCGCTGGGGTGGGGGAGGTGAGTGGATACAATGACACCCGGGACGAAGAGGTGCGGTGACATTTGTGTGCGAACATGGTAAATCTGTACATTTGTACAGAGATGATTTCACCTCTAAAGAACTAAATTGTGCCAAAAAATGACGAACAGCAATTGTGAGTGGGGAAGCCAATGGGATGGCCATGCTTCGGTCCATGGTTGCCACGGCCACCCCTGGCCAACCCCTAGCTCCACCACTGGCTGTTCCTAAAAAAATGACCTCAGTACATACAAGGCAGAATTCTAAGGCGTTGTTATATATTCAAACATTGTGTCCAGTATAATTTGAATTTACTTGGCTAACACGCTAACCACAGATGAGTCAATTGTTGGTTCTAGTTTCCAGATAACTCTGACAGGCGGGCAAGCTTTTTCACCGTCTGGTGCCTTCCAGGCATTTTGCCTGTTTCTTTATTGTAACTAATTTAATTCAAAGTAATATGAATTAAACCTACGTTTAATGATACGAATAATCCATTAGAAATGTAGTAGTGTCTTTTGCTTTAAATTCGGTTATGTGATTGACCAACCTGTGCCACTTTTATTTTGAATGTCACGCTCCATATTTGACGCCTCAAACGCCACGTTACCAAAAGCGGTTATTTGTTAAAAGATTAGTTCACCCCCCCTTTCACTATCATTGTATGGAAAAAATATGGCATAAAAATTGAATGGTAACTTAGACTAACATTATTGTATTAAAAATGCCCAAAGTTTTTACTGGACACATTTATTGTTACATTCTGTTTAAAGTACTATTAAAAAGTGCACTATAACTATTTATAAGTATGCACATGGGATATGGTATTCTTATACATGTATATGAGAGACTGATTATTCACCATCATTGCACAGAAAATCAACATGATGTATTAATAACTTATGAATATAGTTTGTCATGTAATAATAAGCAAAAAAATTTGAATATTGGACAACATCATGAACTGTGCATACAGAAATTCTGCATCTTCACTGTGTTTTTTTCATTTAATCTAACCTTAAATTACACCACAAAAACGATTGAAACAGTACACTACTGAAGCTTAAACAACTTGGATAACTTCACTTTGTCCACCAGAACAAACTAGGCTGTTAATGGTGTGCATGATTACACATAACTTTACCAAGATATGCTTAATAAATGACCCGTAAGCAATAAAACATTGCATTTATAAGTATAATAGTGAGTAGCTAAAACTGTCAATGATGTTATTGGCAAAATAAATAACCATTCATTCAAAAGAAGATTTTGAAATGTTGTCAACACTTTCCATAAGTAAGCTGCATTTTGTATTGCTAGTGTTAAACAAGCCCTTAAAGCCATTAAGTTATACAATCCCCAATGATTTTATAAAATAAATGATCTTAAATAAAACAAAAAAGTTATTCCAGAAGCATGGTTTTATTTGAAATGCATTCAGTTTGACCTTTTTGGTAGTGCTTTCATCAAATGTAACATTTATGATTTTTGTTATGGAGGAGGAAGAATACTTCCCATCAAGCATGCAAGTGATTGGCTGTTTCAACAACAAGCCCCCCCCCTCTTCCGTTTATTTTGGTAGGTACTGCCGGCTGCCATTGACTGCTGCCAGCTGCCTATTTTTCTCTGAACCCTTACTGCCCTTCTCCCCTCACTCCGCTACTGATCACGCCCACTTTGAGTGCATCTTTTAAAAATGTGGTGAGAGCTCAACTGTGCTAAATAAGGGGGCGTCGCGACCCTTTAAGCTTCTCGTTTCTGCTTTTAAACCCTCCAAAAATGTTCCCCATTCACTTCCATTGTAAAGGCCTCACTGTAACCTTGATTTTTGTATTTTTTTTTTTTTTTTTTTTTTTTTTATAAATTTTTTTTTTTTTTTTTTTTGTGGTAATCAACATTATATCACAAATGCTGTCAGTTGATCTTGTCTTGTATTAAACCCGGGATATTCCTTTTAAGATATCCACATGAACTGCTTCCAATCACAGAACCAACACCCTCTGGAGACCAATGACCCCCAGGAGAACTCGAAGGGTTGCATAATACGTTTGAGAAATAGATGAATATGCCAAGATATGACTAACACTGACTGTGTTTCGGCAGAAACTGCGGGAAGCGGGCGTGGAAGTGCCTGAAGTGGGCAGGAAGGCTAAAAGTGGCACAGAGGAGGAGAAGAGAGATCTGAAGGAAGAGGTCAGACAACTGAAGGATGAACTCGAAGCAACTAAGAAAGGTACTGAATCACTTGTGAATGTTCCCCACTGGAGTGCACGCTTGAATTCACTGGTGTGAATATATTCAAAAGAATGAATCATGCTCAATTAGTTACGGCTCAAATCTGATTGAATGAGCCTTGTTCGAAGTGGTTGTTAATGGCAAGGGTCTTGAATCATCCTGAAGAGGTTTATTTAGCGTTAATGACAGACTGACTGTAGATTATTCCACATTTCACATGGCTACTTAAATAATTAAATGGATATGAAATATTAATTGGAGTTGAAATTACATTATTATTATTATTATTATTATTATTATTATTAGTGAAGATACAGAGTCTCCAGAAATGACTGAATTCCACCTCCGGTTTGCATATGAGGTCTGTAAGGTGTTTAAGTTGCAAAATTGACTTACTGCTCATTAACCTGTTTATTACAAGGCTACTTGGTAAACAAATAAATTAATGGGTGAAATGTTGAAGTTGTTTTTTTATAGCTCACTTGTAGAGACCGCAGCGTGATGAGAGAAGTAGGAAAGCTGGTTTGCAATACCAGGAAATATTCCCAGGGAAATATCACTTTATGCCCTGATGTGTGGTCAATATTAGTGGTCGGCCAATAAATCGAATTTTTAAATTACCAGAATTGGCTAGGAATTTTTTCATTTGGAGAAATAATTTCTCAAGCCGCGACGGCACAGAGAATCGCTTGCTTGCACATGAAGGA